>CM057346.1:532729217-532971717 GCA_030015575.1 Agapanthus africanus
GCTCTTCAACCACGGCAGAAAACTTCATAAGATTAGAAGCGGCAGCAAGTGCTTCCTTCTCCATTCGAGCAACCGCCGGGATACAATAACCGCCAAACTGTCGTCATCCCAACTCTTATCCACATCCAAACTCTCATCCTCTTCTTCTACATCATCCATTTCGGCTATCTCCTTCTCTTCTTCTGTTTCGGTCACTTCCTTGCCCTTCACTAGCCCAGAATCGGCAGACTCTTGGTATCCCAACGCAACCAATAGGAGACGGAGACGTTGATTCTCAGCTTCCAATGCCGCCAACGCTTGTTGTTTCAAAAGGAACGTTTTATAACGCGACTCCTTTACTACTTCTGCTTCAAAGGACATGTCTTTCGTATGGTCCTTCTCATCGGGCTTCTCAACAGATCGTTCCTTCAGAATCTGCACCAATGAAGACCATAATATGTTATAATCAAATTATTATAAGCTACATACAACTGCTTACAAGTTATATGCAACGGCTTAGAAGTCACAGGCAACTTATTGGAAGTTACACGAAAATACATATACATACACAAGATACTTTTTTAATATAAATAGAGAATATACAACTTACCGGTGCAGATGTTGCGTCATCGTCTCCACTGCTCTTCTCTTGCACCGCTCATCTCTTGTAATATAGAGGCGGAGCATCAACAGAATATTTCGACACAACCACATCCCTCTTCGGCACACAAGAGACCCTATTTCTCTTCATTACCTTCTCCAATCCCGACGTCTTCAAAGATGCACTAAATTCCTACCCACACAGGACCAGTTTGTTGGTGTCTATATGTGTTGGTTGCCTCAAACCCGTGATGGTATAAAACCATAGCTGCAAAAAAATATACATCACATTCGCATTATTAATATTAAATGATCAAAACATATCTACCAACAATATTATTTATGTAGTTTACGCTTTGCGTACGAATATAGTATAATCTCTATAATAGTTTGCATATACTTACTGCGAGAAGGTTCTGACATCCGGGCAACTGTGCAGAGGCAGCCTTCGAGCTAAGCTTAGTCACGACACCGTCCATTATCATCCCGTGCACCGCTTTGGCCCAGTTCACACTCGGCACTACTGATAGCTCGACATATGGGAATGCAGCTCTAGAAACGGTCGGGGACGCGACGAGTATCCAAAATAATGAAAAATGGTATAGAATCAGCAAAGACACGAAATCGTCCATCGATTCTGGAGTTCTATTCTAGACCGTCCGTTTCAAAGCAGCCACCAATATTGTGATGTACATGCTTTCACCCTTCTCTACGTTAAAGTACTTCTTTCGAAGGGTAATATCACTGTTAGTCTTCATATCTTTGTCGGCCTTCAGCAAGCCGGTGTGCTCGCTAACCCAATCCATAGTAAATTTATGCGATGTGCCTCCAAAAGAGAATTCTCCGGTGCCTTGATCATAGCAAGAGATAAGCCGGATCAAGGTAGGCTTATCTTGAGCCAATGTTAGCAACTTCATGTAATGGTGGAACGAAGTTCTACTTAGCCTCTGTCTGTACTGAAGGTGAATGTGTGGCTCCAATTTCTCAATGAAGCTATTGTAGCGGACAACATCGACATACATCCGAATGGCGGGATTGGCTCTATGCTTTCTTCTGCGGAAAACCAAATTTAAACATTAAATCATAGCTATCAATTTTTTAAACTGAAAATTATAAGCGACTGCTTAGAAGTCACAGGCAGCTGCTTACAGGTTACAGACAAATTCTCACAAGTTATAGGCAACTGCTTACAAGTTACAGGCAACTGCTTACAAGTTACAGGCAACATTATAGATGTTACAGGCAACTTTTATAAGCAACTATTTATAAGTTACATTCAAGTGCTTAGAAGTTGCAAAGAACTGCTTACAAATTACTGGCAACTTCATAGATGTCACTGGCATATTTTGAACTGGTTACAACTATTAGACGTCTCTGAGGTCAATTTCCAGTGACATATTTTGAACTGCTGACGTCTGCAGTTCAAAATATGTCACTGGAAATTGACCTCAGAGACGTCTGGTAGTTGTAAACAGATGTCTTCAGTTCAAAATATGCCTATGATATCTATGAAGTTGCATGTAACTTATAAGTTGTTGTCTGTAACTTCCGATAGGCAACTGTTTACAAGTTACCGGCAACATTATAGATGTTACAAGCAAATTTTATAGAAGTTACAAGCAACTGCTCAGATATTACAGACAAATACTTTGCATGTAACATCTTCCCAACAACAAATAAAAATAAGCACTTGGCTGTAACATCTATGGAGTTGCCTGTAACTTGTAAGCAGTTGCATGTAACTTCTGATAGGCAACTTTGGTACATGTTACAGGCAACTTTGGTAGATTGGTAGATGTTACATACAACATTATAGATGTTATTGGAAACGTAATTGATGTTTACAATTTTTTGAAAAGAAACTTCGAATGCAACGTAAGATTAATATAAAGGGTATGAATTTTATCTAATTTGTATCTCGACCACTGTCGATTCCTCGGCCGCTGTCGACGTTGCCAATTCTGGAGCCACTAATTTAGCCGACACCTCTTTCGTCAATTTCAAGGTCTTATCATTTGATTTAGGCGTCATTCTGCAATGAGTGCTAGGGTTTTCGACGAGGGGCGACGACGACGAGAAGCAACGATGGACGGGGCTCTAGGGTTTTCGACGAGAGGTTGACGACGGCAACGAGAGAGTGGGTTCTCTAAGGAACTCTAGCTACAGTGACCTCAAGTGACGGAGAGATTTTTGAATGGGGTATTTTCGTCCCTCCATCAAATTATAATACCCAGGCTTTGGGCCAAGGGTTTTTTTACCAGGTTTTTGAACAGTATGCTCTTTCTCTTTATTACGAAAATACCGGAGACTTTTTGACCTCTTTTTCTTAGGCCAGGGGCTTTTCAACAATTTACCCAAAAATAAAACCCTAACCCTCATCCTCCACCCCCTTCATCTCCAGCGACGACCATCTAGTTGTCAACCCCACCACCGGACTCCGAACTCCGGCCTCCGCCCTCTACCACCACCACCATCTTCTACATCACCACCACCACCATCTTCTTCATCACCCATCTTCATCGTCTTCTTTTTCATCACCGCCTTCATCATCATCGTCGCCGCCGGCTCCCCTCTCCCTAACCCAAACTCATCCTCCCCTTTCCCCACCACAGCCCCCTTCTCTAACCTCCCCATCCCTCTTACCCCTAAGCCCTTCCCCGACCTTCCCCTCACCCGCACCTCCCCCCAACCCCTTCCCCGACCTCCATCACTATCACCAACCACTCCATCAACCGAACATCAACCCATCATCTTCATCAACCCACCATCCTCCTCCTTTCGTTTCCTTTTACGGTGTCCTCTCGCAGCCGGCGACGGCCCACTCTGACTCCACCACTAACCCTTAAAAAATATATTAATAATGTAATTAATATTTGATAATTATTAAAATTATTTAAAATGTAATTTATAATTAATTAATTATATTCTTAAAAGGACAAAATGGTCATTTGACGTGAACAACAACGTTGACCGTCAAGTCATAGTAAGTTTCTGTCATTTTGAAAGGTATTGGTAGTTTTTTGCCACGGACGCAAACCTAAGGGGAGTTTTAAGTAAATAAGCCTTATCTTTATGTTTGATGAGTCATGTTCGATTTAAAAATATATTCTCAAAATATTTTCAAAAGCACTATTCTTTTTGCTAATGTCTCGTTTCTGTCCTTGAACGAAATGTATCTTGTCATTTAAGCCATATCAGATGAGATGTTAAAAATTTGGTGAAGTAAAGTGATGAAAATTTGGAGTTCATAAATGTTCTCAACATGCTAATATATATCTTAAGGATCTAGTGACATATGTATACATTATCGTTATTAGTTACTCTGATTATAATATTTTATATTGTTTTTTATTGGTTATTACATTATTTCCACTTCAAAATAAGTTTTGTCCTAGAAACTAAAACATATTTTATGGCCTAAACATCAAAGATATTACATTATTATGTTTAACAAGGTTATGAGCAACCTAATAAAGAAACGCGTTTAACCTAGATCGAATACTATGATAGGAGAGAGAATATTCTATACATCTACCATACATATACATACATATAAATTATTGGAGCATAATAATTATTAAAATGAAAGCAACAAAAACTACAATCCCCAAATTCTTAAGAACATGCATTATACAAAATTAAAAAGCATATTTTAGAAACCAATTAAATAGATATCAAATCTTACTAAATCAATCAACAGTCGATTGAAGATCTTTGTCGTGAAGTGATAAACTAGCAATTTTTTAATCTCATTGGTGTTGTTGAGGGATTAGTGTCGTTGAGAGATCGCTTGCGGTCATCGAGGGAAAGAAAGGATGGGAGGTGGTTGCATAGGCGGGGACGAGTAAGACGGGGATGGAGGGAGGGCAGAGGGGCGGGTGAAGGTGGGGCAAAGAAGGGGAGGGCAGAAGGGGGTGGAGGGTGGGAGGGAAGAGGAGGAAGCGAGTGAGATTGGGGATAGACAAGGCCAGCGGATGAGAGCGGAGAGAAAGGAGTGGAGGCGAAGTGGACGAGCGCCAAGTGACCGCGAGACAAATGAGTTTGGTTTTGGGGGGAAAGTTAAATAGGCGAGAGGAGAGAGGAGGAAAAACAGAGTCACAACTGGTTCATTTTAGAGAAAGATTGTATGTACTTTTTTGTAAAATAACCACACAATTTTCTTTTTACTTATTCTTTTAAGATGAGTGGCTGAGATTTGGTTGCATCATCACTCCCAGCTGAGAAAAACCCTCACAGGATCTTTACCCTCCATTATTCTCTTTTTCCAATATCCTTACAATACACAAGGAAAAACTAAATATATTTATGACGGGATCCATCGTATCCCTCCAATATCCTTAGCCACCCAAATTCACAAATCGAAAGATGAAACTTACGATCCGCACCTACCCATCATGTAGCCTGCCAAGTGAAGGAAGAGTTTCTTCATATGCTACATACAATCTTTAGGCATCCAATACTTTTAGTCTACCACGTGTCTACCCAGTTATGTTGTGACAGCCAAATCGAATCAACCAACCCAACCAATTTATGTGCATTGCAACTCAACCTAATCCACTCTAGCCTAACTAATCTCAAACTTGGCTAAACTCTGAACCCAGCATAACCATAGTCACCTACGCAGAGGAGTATATCAGGCTTAGGATGGTTATACCCAATGGAAGTCGGAAAGGATGAGGCTAAGCCACATAAAGGCTGTGTCCAACTCAGGATGATCCTCTAACCATATCCATCATATAGCCTTATCAAAGATGAATATGATTCCCTATCTACCAATTATCTCTCTGTCTAAACTTTTTATCATCCAAAAATTTAAACCATCCAAAAATTTAAACCACACCTATGTTAGCATGAGCATAAATTGGAAGATGGAAAAGTATTGGTTTTCCAAGCCACAAACTAGCCATCAAGGCTATAACATGCCTTTCTCCATCAAGGCTATAACATGCCTTTCTCTTGCTCATAGTTACCTTGGTCTAGATTGACACTAAAAGTAGGGGGGTTGAGGGCTTCAGGCTAAAAAAAAACTCATCATTAAATTTTTTAAGGCTTTCTTTGACTTATGCTCCATACTCTATAGCAGCCAAAATTCAACTACAAAAAGGCTTCGGGTTGACAATAATGATGCTTGGACCAACAAATCCAACTTCTATAACTTTGATATTCTTTCTACTCCTTAAAGATGCCCTCCAGTCCTATTGTTGATATATTATGCATCCTTTCCTTCCTATAATCAATCCATGCTATCAAAATTCTAATTAACGCGTCTAAAATAGCGCATGGAAGCCAACACCATGTGCTTCTGTGTGGGTAAATGGAGCACCCCTTATTGTCTTCAGTAAGTGATTTTTCTTTCAATAAGTTATTAAATATTTAAGTGAGTTCATGGAACAACTCTCTTTTTTCCTTCCTTTTCTCAAAACAATTTGTTGCAAGATTACCAAGCACAAATTCTTTATTTTCCTATAATTACTTGACATGGATCGTGTTCAAGTCGATTATAATCCCTTGTCCTTACTATAAATATTCTCAAGTTAAATTTTTCCCCCAAAACTAAATCAAAACACATATAATTATGATTGAGTAAGGAATGATAGGTCAAAATATATAAAGATGTGTGGATAAAAGTTTAAAAAATGATTAAATAAAGCAATGATCTTCAGCATGCCAGCAAAAGGATGAACATACCATCAATGCTATCGCAGACCGGGCTAGGCATTCATCCCTGACAATTTTGACAATAAAAACCTCCGCTTCTCGTTTTCATCCTCGATTTCTCCAAACTTCTTCCCATGAGAATCCTCGATTCACGAGTATGTTCCAACCATTTCTTTCCTCTAAAACACCCACTCTTGCATTGCTCGCGATCTGATCGAATTCATCTTCAATCCCCCGTTAGATGTCCCTTCTTCTAACTCTTCTTGGTACAAAACTCCTCATCTTCATGTAATTGCTTGCAATATAATTGGCAAAACTTGTGCTTTCATTCGAAGGGGACAGCATCTAAGGGTTGCTTGAGACCTTCGGCGGCTGGGTAAGCGACGAGGGCTTGAAAGAGTGAAGGGGACGAAGAGCTAGGGTTTTGGGTGGAGATTTGATGGCTCGTGGTTGGGATTTGCTTATAAAATTAGGGTTTTAGAAAGGGGGAGGATGAGGGATTCGGAGGGTTTTGATAGTGATTGGGGTCAGGGTTTGTATATGAAATTAGCTTAGTCGCTAATTTTCTCAAAGAAACATGAAAAATGAATTTTTTAAAAAGACGCTGGACTTTTCGTATTTCTTAAAAAAAGACACGTAAATATTGTCCATCAACCAAGTAAGCCCTTTCGTTTGTTTTTGGCTTAATTAATTCAATTATTGGTTCGTAACCCATTTTCTTTTTCAATGGCTCCCCCTCACTGTCCTTCTTTGTCGCCAAGTATAAGAAGAAGACAAATCACGCACCTTCTCTGTTTACATGACTCTTTTTCTTCTTGTCCTCCATCTTCTGGTCTCTTCCTCCCATCATTCTAAAAATTTATTTCTCATTCCCTCTACTCCTCTCTCAAAACAAATCCTCAAACGTTGCATCCACCGTCCTCCCTCCTCCATTTTCGATGCCGCTGTCCCTCTCTTCTCACATGTTGTCCTACTACAGCAGCCAACAAAAACCCAACAACAAAAGCAACTCTAGTTGATAATGCTCGGTACTGAGCACTTCCCAGATCATGACACGTAGCAGATGACGTGTCCAAAGCTCACGAGAAAGAAGCAGGAAAGGTACAGTGGAACCATGCCCCGGGCCTACGACCTGAGGATGGTCCCGACCTTCGGTGGCCTCCCAGACCTCTCCTGTGCCCGCCTTACAAACATCCATCGGCTCGTATCCGAGCCCTCCCGCACGCTGAGTTCCCTCAGCCCTTCTAGCTCGCCTCCGAGCTATCGCTGAAACAAGCTCCCTCGGCCTTCCGCTCGTTCCCGAGCCTCCCGCCGAGCTTAGCTTCCTCGGTCTCATTGACCGACCCACAGCACAGATCACAGGCGTCTCCGCCACGGCTCCGCGAATCTCGCCAGACGCGAGATATCCGCCGCCCACAATCCCGAGTTCCACGCCATCGCGTTCTCCCATTAACGAGCATATCTCGTCATTAATGGGGAATCCCGTCTTTCACGCAGGCGCAACGCCAGGGGCGTAACGACCGGCGTGATTCTCACGCCCACCAGCCCATGACTGCCACTATATAAACCCTCTTCAGACGACTCAGGTAAGACAATTTTACCCCAATAGGCCGTTACTCTGCCCAAATACTTCGACTGACTTGATCGTCGGAGGGTCCTCGGTGGTATAACCACCCCGAGACTTCCTTGCAGGTAGCTCGGCTTCATTCTCAAATCAAACCCATTGAGATCCACACGCATTGAGAGTCTACCCTCAAATCCAATCTCAGTCATCCATCAACGCTCGCCACAGATCAACGGAAGATAACATCTGAAGGAGATCACAATCTTCATCAGTTAGCGCTGTCTGTGGGAAACATTCGAAAGTTCCACCCAACGAAAGTTAATCTTCTGATCTCGAACATATGGCGAGTGATCATCGAGATGATCCAAGCTCCAGCCGCTGTGCTCCCCGCAACGGAGACGCGGGTGGATCCCCTCCTCCCCCGAACGTCATTCACGCCCTATCTGTTCGGATAGATCGGCTCGTGTCCGTCGTGGATGCTTGTCCGTGTCTAAACAGCGGGACAAGCTCCCCAAGTCGTCGTTCCCCCCACCTAGGGAGCGACACATGAGGAGAGAAGACACTGCCCGCGCCGGCACATCTGGGCACCGCCTCGCTATCTCCAGTGGCCACAGATCCCCCGTGGCGACCAACTCGATGACCCAGTGGGCACCTCACAGCTCGACGCCGAGGTCCTATGAAAGAGCGCCCCGTCCTGAGGCCCATCGCGCTCATGTCCCTCCCGAGGAGGTGTCGGTCAGCTCGCCTGCTCCCAAGCATGGTCGGCGCCCTCTCCCTTGACAGGTTCGCGCGGACGGGACTCACCATGGCAGCTCGAGGACAACCTCGCTAGGGGACTTACGGAACCTCATAGAACGGAACCGGAACAGAGGCCCGGCGCAGGTCGGCGGCAGCAGGGGCCATAAATCCGAGTGTATCGAATCCTCGGGATACCACGACCGACTCGATGCCTTCGAAAAGAAGATCAAGGGTATAATTCGGGAGAGTCATCCCTCAAGCGACGGGGCTAGATACGCCGTCGACTCGCTTATGAAGCCCTTCACCGAGGAGCTTCTTGCTGTCCACGTCTCCTCTAGGAACAAGCCCCTAAAGGTCTCCCTCTTCGACGGAAAGTCCGACCCAAAAGACCATTTGGATGCGTGATTGATGGAGATTTTGCGTATGCGCGTTTTAAAATCAAAGTTAAGAATACCACAATCAATAACGATGTCGCTTGACAGCTAGCCGATTGAGTACGGGTCGGTCCACATGGAAAACGTGTTCTCTTCTAATTGTTCTAACGAGTTAAGTCCTATATTTTGGTAGGTTTTGTTTTTTATAAAAACTAAAATTGAATTTAATTAGGATTAAAGTCTTGATAGGGTTAGGATTAGGTTAGTTTGGAAAGAGAATTCTTCTCACTACTTCCTTTGCCCTAATTAAGAACATAGGTGTTAGGGTAATAGTCAACAAAGGGGATTAGCACGACTAGAAAGAAACGTAGTTTCTTCCCTTTGGTCCTTGTCCGTCATTTTTTGACTCTTAGCCCTAATCTCTATGTAAATCAACCACAACCAGTCTAACTAGGGAATCACCGCTATCTCGTAGGATAGGGTGCCGTAGTGAGCGGTGTGTATTTGATTAATATAGAGTCCTAATTTAAAGTATTATACGGGTAAGAAAGGGGTGAGAGATGTTCATCTCTCAAACCTACCCAATCCTAACCCTAACAAGTGATGAATTACTCACTCATTAGAGATGTTACGATGAAATTTATTTTTTTATAATTTTCTTTTTAGTTACCTAATTAACGTGCAGATAATAAAAGACAGATACGAAAATTGCAGAAATTAAATTGCAGATGAGAAAAATTCAAGATAAAAAACTTACTTTTATTGACACCTCTTGATGATTACAATGAAACTAAAATTTAATCCAGAATTAAAAAGAGGCATGCCCCAAAAGAGGCTGTAGGCTTTCCTATTTATAGATAGGAGAAACCCTAGGGTTTACATCTGATCCACATTTAAAATTACAAGACTACCCTAAGAAAGCCGGGTCAAAGCACCGATACCCACCGGCACATGCACCGACACGTGCACAGCATGGCCGTGGATCCGCGGCGGAATGCCATGTTTGGCCGCGGATCCGCGGCCATCTTGGGGGTTCTCTGTCTCATCTTTCCAGGGTTGCTTCATGTTGCCTTTTTCTTCTGTTTTCTTCACCTGGTTCTTCAGAATATCTTCTATTTTCTTCCAGATTTCCACAGTGCAGAATGTTGTGGACTTTTCGCCGTGAGCTTCGCGTTGAAGTCTTTAATCCTGTGCCGCCCTTATACTTTGTGCATTGAACTGTTCGCTGATCTTCATTTGTTCCTTAAACTAGTAGGCGGCATCATACAGCTTTATTTATTTGTTAGTCGTAGTCTCACATTTGTAACGTCTTTTCCTGAATTTCACTGTATTGTTCTGAGAACCTGTAACCTGCAACTATTTAGCAGATATGGATCAAAAGCACCTATTTATTTGCAATATGATTAAGAATGTGAAATATAATAATGCAAAATTCTGATATGAATAAATACCCCCAAACTTATCTTTTGCTCGTCCCAAGCAAAACTATTTTATTCTCGAAAAAATCCTAATCTCAATTTCGCAAGGAATCGCGATTGCACTGAGCTCGTACAACAAGCCGTTAAACCTCTAGGTGTCCCTAGTAGGAGGAGTGTTGTCTCCTGAGGGTTTTCAGCGGATACTACCCATAAAATCCGATCAATTTGGCCTATTGACTTTCATTCTTTAATTCGGTGTTCTAGCAAGAAATTCTATTATCTTCAACTCAGAAATCATCAACCCGTATTTTTCACACTCACTTATTATTTAACTTAAAATCGTATATGTTCTGTAAATTTATTTAGTTTTTAGCATCTTTTGAACTTTCCTTTTAAGATTTCATCTCAACTTAGGAATTTTTATCATCTCTGCTGAAAATATAAGTCCTATTTTTCATTCCTATCTCTCATCCAAACCCCAATCATATACCCCTACGTGTGTGTATGTATCACCCCTACACTTGGAAATTCAATTCAAGCTATCATACTCTTGTCCATCGTCCAAAGTACTGTTAGTTGGTGATTTTTAGATGAAATTGCTCACACATCCTTTATGCGACTGTTAATAATTCTTGAGGCACTAACGACCGATTACCAAATGTGTTTGCGCATTTTAGACGTAATTCCTCATCTTGTAATACCTAAGGCTTTAGCAGTGGCTCCCAAACCAGTTGGTTTAAGGCACTAGGTGATAAAGCACCCTCGCTATATATTTTTTTTTATTTTACGCAGCCTTAAGTAATTACAAAACCAGTGTTCAATTTTTTTTATATCTCTTTATTCACTCTTGTACTTTTATTTTATTTTCCTTCATACTAAGGATTTTTAGACAAGAGCATTTCAAGGTATCCTTTACTATATTCCAAGTTTCAAGGTGCGTGTATGTGCTAATTGTAGGGTACATATTTTCAGAATTTAGACTTAAGATTCAGAATTATTTTTCAGACTTACACTTCAAATAAAAATTCAATACTCTTCCCTTATTTTGACTTAGCCCTAGAAGTGAACTCAAAATTTGCCTATTTCTAAATAAACTACAAGAACATATATTTTCTACCGTTAAACTTTAAGAAAGGTTATTTTTTAGGGTTTTTAATTTACTAAGTTTAGAATCTAGTTTTTCCTAGCTAGTTAACCGTCTTGTCAAACTTAAGTCAAATATGGCCAAGTTGATTTTTTTTTTTATCATTTTAGTTTTTTTAATTTTTTTATTTGATTTTTTCTTTTATATTTTTTTAAATTTTTTTTAAATTTTTATAATTTTTTATAAAGATGCAATGCAGAATTAAACATGCAAAGAAAGAAAAGAAAAAATATGTACAAAAATTAAAATATGCAATGCAGTGATAACTATTCACAAACCACATCCTCCCCCAAATTTACCAAAAGCAGTACCCTCACTGCTCAGGACCTCGCCGTCCCCTTGAACGTGAACGGGAACGCTCCTCTCGCGCCAGCAGCCTAGATACGCCATGTTTAATCTTTGTCACCCGGTGATCCAAGTTGGTCATCATCCCCACCAAATTATCAATCCCCCTAATGGCTCTTCTAAGAAGACGTGCATGTTCTACGGGGGTAAGCTCTTTCTCGCTCGCAGTCGAGCTGGAGCTGGGTGTTCTGGCGGGTACATTTTCGGTCTGTTCTCTTCGCGACCATACATTAGTTAGGCGGGTATAGGACGTGGATACGTCCTCAATAAGAGACCTAATGGGTATACCTCCATGCATGTAAAACTCAAATTCCTCCACATGGAGGAAATAGCGACACAGTTGTGTCACTAATATAGGACATGGGTAATTTGCGGCTCTCTTGCCAGCACCAATTGAATTAAGTAAAACCGTGCACATGTCAAATCTAGGGTTCCTAGTCATTAAGGTGTGCACGATATGAAGAGACGGGGTGAAAAATGTTGTGTTATGTGAACTGCCAAAAATGTTATTTTATGCCCAACGGCACACGGTTAATACATTGGCGAAGAGGGTTCTAACATGTATGCCCTTCATAGGTTCTCTCGAACAGTCATTACCCATTAAGGGTAAGTAGTCCTCAAATTGAAGGGGTTGTCGTGAACAGGTAATTTAGGAATTAAGGTGACTTCATGGATGAAGTCCCTATCAATGATTATTTTCCTATCGCCCCAAAGTAATTTAATAAAATCGTATTGTGCTAGGTAACCTTCCTCTATGCACTTGTAAAAACGAGTGACTAGATCTGGAAGAGCGTAGGTATTGGGATGATTGAAAATTAAAAAGTTCCACCCTCGCAGTGTGATCTCATCACCAAAATAACTCCCATAAATTGTGTGTGAAAAGATTTATGAAAAATCTCGTTCTAATTGCATTGTTGGTGCCATTCAGAAAGTTCACTGATTTATAAAAAAATTTAACAGAGAGGGAGAGATGATGCAAACCTCCACTGAAAAAATTCAGAGGGTGACTCAGCAATGTAGCGGCGGAAGCGCGGTCAGATGCTGCGTTTGGCGACGGTTAGGCGGCGGGATGAAGCGATCTCCTTGCTCTGGCTGCTGCAGCGGCTAGGGTTTGCAGAGAGGAAAATTTTAGCGTTTGTAAAAGACAGAGAGGGGTCGGGTTTTATTTATAGGGGAGAGTGTGTTGGTTATTTGCAAAAAACTCCTCCTGAAAAGAGGAAATTATTTGTAATTAAAATTTTTATTTTTTATTTTTTATTTTATTTTTATTAAAACTGGAAATTTACAAAAAATACCCAAAAAAATTTTATTTTCAAAAAATTTTATTTTTATTTTGTTTTTATATATAATTACAAGTGATACATACCCCCAAACTTGTTTGAAACAGTGATTTGGCTAGATAATCGAAATTTAAGGGTAGATGGAGGAAAATCAGTCAATGTAGATCGGCTCCTGCAAAAACAGGAGCTCCTCCGAAGGGTCCACAGTGAAGAACGGTTTAAGTCTGTGTCCGTTCACTTTAAATAGTGAACCGTCCTCCGGATTTTCTAGATCGATCGCACCGTGCGGATATACGGTGCGTACCAAAAATGACCCTTTCCATCGAGATCTGAGCTTGCCGGGATGGAAATGTAACCGAGTGTCGTAAAGTAAAACCTGTTGACCAGGTTTGAAAGTTTTGCGTATAAGGTGTTCATCGTGGAACACCTTCGTTCGGTTTTTGACGATTACAGCATTCTCGTAAGCTTCATCCCGAAGCTCGTTCAATTCGTTCAACTGTAGCTTTCTATTGCTGCCCGCATCTCTTAGAGATATATTCAACTCTTTTATTGCCCAAAATGCTTTATACTCAATTTCAACTGGATGATAGCAAGCCTTTCCATAAACAAGCTTATATGGAGACATGCCAAGATCGGTCTTATAGGCAGTTCGGAATGCCCAAAGGGCATCAATAAGTTTTGATGACCAATCTTTACGGTTTTTGAAAACCGATTTCTCCAATATCTGTTTAATTTGCCTCCTGGCGATCAAGTTTCCTCTCGACAAAGGCGGGATAGGTCGGGCCTACGGAAATCAGCAAACCGTGAAGATTTGCTTCACAGCGACGTCTATGCCAGAGGAGAGAAGCGATGATCTTGAGAGCACGGATGATTTCAGGGGATCTTTGGATATTCGGGACGAGCATAAAGAGATCCGAGGAGCCCCGGTTGAGCTGCTAACAGAGGTCCCTCTCGTCGAAGGGGACAATGAACGAACCGTCCAAATCGGGTCACTCTTAACGGGAGCTCGGCGCGACGACCTGGTCCACTTCCTCAGAGGAAACTCAGACGTGTTCGCCTGGGCGCCCGCCGACATGCCCGAGATAAACCTCGAAATAATATCACATAAGCTTGGGGTCGACCTGGCGGTATGACTTGTCAGGCAGAAGAAACGAAGTTTCGCTCCGATCAAGCAAAAAGCAATCAAAGACGAGGTTGACAGACTGCTCGCGGCCAACTTCATTCAAAACGTGGCTTACTCGGAGTGGTTGGCGAATATAGTCATGGTTAAAAAGGCCAGCGCGAAGTGGCGCATGCATATCGACTTCACTGACCTTAACAAGGCCTGCCCAAAAAACAACTATCCCCTCTCTTGGATAGATCAGCTCGTCGACAGTTCGGCAGGCCATGAACTACTCAGCTTCATGGACGCTTTCTCTGGCTACAACCAGATCTGTATGAATCCGGCAGATGAAGAGCTCACCGCATTCACAACGGACCAGGGGATATACTTCTATAAAGTGATGTCCTTCGGCCTCAAAAACGCCGGGGCTACATACCAACGCTTGGTCAACAGGATGTTTAAGCCTCAGATCGACAGAAATATAGAGGTTTATGTCGACGACATGCTCGTCAAATCGACCTCGTCGGATCAGCACGCCAAGGATCTGGGAGAGGCCTTCGACATCCTCCGCAAATACAAGATGAAACTGAACCCCGCCAAGTGCGCATTCGGGGTCACCAATGGAAAGTTCCTTGGCTTCATGGTCACCCACCGTGGAATCAAGGCTAACCCGGAGAAAATCAGCGCCATCCTCAACATGTTCGCGCCCAAGACTAACGTCGAAATCATGCGGCTAACAGGGTGGGTAGCCGCTCTGAGTCGTTTCATGTCAAGATCCGTGGAAAAGTGCCTCCCTTTCTTTAAAGCTCTAAGGAATATCCCCAGGTTCGAATGGTTGGAAGAGTGTTAGATCGCCTTCGAGCAATTGAAAGTGCACCTAGCGACTCTCCGCTACTCATCCGGCCTGTTGAGGGAGATGGGCTCTCATTGTATCTGGCAGTGTCCGATCAATTTGCAGGTTCGGTGCTCGTCCGAGAAGTCGAGAGAGTCCAAAAGCCGGTTTACTATGTAAGCCACGTCTTCAAGGATGCGGAAACAAGATACCCGGCCATAGAGAAGATTTTCTTGGCACTCATTGTGGCCTCGAGGAAACTACGGTACTATTTCCAGGTGCACATTATCCTCATACCCACCGAACGACCCTTAGGGGCTATTCTCGCCTCCCCCGAGTCTTCTGGTCGTTTGGAGAAGTAGAGGTGGGAGCTGTCCCAATTTGACATCAAGTACCGCCCGGGGCAAGCTATCAAGGCGCAAGTTGATTGTAATAAATTTCTTGATTGGATGTAAAAGTATCAATTCAAATGATCCCCGGCAACGGCGCCATTTTGATTGATACGTTTTTCCCGTTGTGTAGTATGTAGAAAATTTGTAAAGAACTTCACAACCAAAAAATTATTTTGACCGCAATCAAACTACGGTGTCGGATGTAGTTTGTAGTGAGTGCGGATCGTCCACAGGGATTGCACGATTCGTTTGTATTTTTGATACGTTTGAAATGAAAAGTTAAGCAACAATAAAAGAAAACATGATTCAAGAATGATTTGTATTCGAGTGTCACTATTCTTTATTCAAGAATCAAGAAACTATAAACAATCAAGAATCGGTGTTTCGATAATATTTCCAATCAACAATCAAGAATCTAAAAGAGGCTCGTAGGAATCGATAGGATCGATAGACGTGATATAATCTAAAGATATCGTGTTCTTGTCCTTCGAAGGATTGATACTAGATCGATGATCATCGACGAGAGTTGGGGCTTTCTCGTGAAACTAGGGTTTCATCCTATAACCCTTGTTCTTTCGTCGATATCATTCTTTTTCTAGCCTCTACCAAATTCAAGAAACGATCGTAACTCCCCAATTTCGATCGATGTCAATCAAGAAAGCATCGAAACGAAATGGGTCGTCGTTTCTTGAACTTGCTAGGGTTTACAAAACTCGTAGGACTCAAGAATCGATTAAAGCTATGTTACATCATCATTCTATTATCCGTCTCGACTCCTCGACGAGCGGAGTTTTATTCACACATCACCACACAGAAAAGTTTTACGAATTGTAAAGATAGCATGATGCAGAATTTAAAGAAAACAAGATAAAAGAATATCACCTTTATTTATCTCAACAATTTTGATTACATTTGCTTCAAGAACTACAAGAAGAATAATCTAGATCGTTGATCGGGCGTCGCTCGGCTTCGTGAGTCGTGGATCGGCTCGGATCGCTTGCTCCGTTGAAGATCGGCTCCGCTCCTAAAGGTTGTAAGGCTTCTTGCTTAATGGGTACTCGGGATCTTGATCTTTAATTGGAATTAGGGTTAGGGTTTCCTACAAGCTCTCTCACTAAACTTGAGGAGGAAGGAGATGAAGAAAGGGATAGATTGGGGATAGATTCACTAATTGGATGAATAATTCCCAAGGTTGAATAATGTGGGGATAATGAGCCTAGGGTCTTATTTATAGAGCTCCCAAACCCTAGGTTTAGGTTTTAATTAGAAGTTTCCCTCCCAAAGTTTGTTGAAAGAGTTTGTTAGGAACTAGCTTAGGGTTTAAGCTAGGGTTTAGGGAAAGTTCTAGAATAATAGGCTAATTTAGTGAAGCTCATAGTGTTTGCTGATCTGGTAGAAGTCCGTGGAATCTTCTGGAAGTTGGAGTGCATTTCTGAACTGTAGCAGATGAAACAGGAGTTTTGGTCTAAAATTGAGAGTCTGAACCCTTGGGCCCACCGCGGATCCGCGGCATTACCAAGCCCATGCCGCTGATCCGCGGCTCCTTGATGGGCTTGGCCTTTGAGTCTTTTGGTGTGGGCTTGTACTGTAGTTTAGGGCTTCCTTTGATATGTTGACTTGCAATTGCTCCTTTAGATTGGTACCAGATTTGCATTTAGTGAGTTTACGTATCTTTCGAGCGGTGTAATGGTCGAGCAAGCTTTCCTTTTCCTGCACAGACTTCGAAACACGGGCTGCGACATATAGAAATATTGCGATGCCATGCAATGCAGTCAATTTCCCTAGAAATGCCGGTTTTAAGGTCGAATACATGTAATCTGATATTTTGCGACCGATTTGCTAATATGTAGAATACTGATACCGAACACTTCTAAATGTATGCAGATGATAGGGAAATTGCTGGTTAAAATATGCAATATTTTCGACTGATCACAAGTCATGGCCGGTTTTATCGTCGAATGCACCATCCCTATCAAGGAGGCGGTTCCCATGCCGGTCCCCGGATCCAAACCTTTAGTCGAAGAGAGGCCCAACTCCATCCCCGATTGGTTCCTTTACATCGATGGGTCATCAACTGAGGAAGGCTGTGGTGCCAGCCTCATCATTCGGGGCCCGAACGAAGAAGAGATGGAATATTCTTTGAAGCTCGGATTCAAAGCCTCAAACAATGCGGCTGAGTACGAGGCTCTGCTCGCTGGACTGCGGATCGCCTCCGGAGTGGGGCTGAAGACGATCCGAATCCGTAGCGATTCCGCTCTGGTCGTCGGCCAAGTGACCGGCCGTTTCAAAGCACAGGAGCCCCTGATGGTGAAGTACTTAGCCGAGGTAAGAAGGCTGCGAAAGGACTTCAACGAAGTTCAAGTGGAGCAGATCCCCCGACACCTAAATGCTCAGGCCGACGCTCTGAGCAAGATAGCTTCCTCTTACTCAGCCAACAACAAGAGAAATATCCTCTTCGAGGTTCTGCCGCGGCCCAGCGTGGAAGACGGAGCGACATTGCACCAAGTTTACACAGCCTAGGAAGAGGACCGAGATTAGAGGAAGCCCATCGTCGAATTCCTGAAGGAGGGTATGCTCCCCGGAGATCGTGGGGAGGCCCGCCGCCTCCGAGCCAAATCCCGCCATTTCGTCTGGAGCAATGGGAACCTCTACAAGAAATCCTTCACACAACCCTTACTTCGGTGCGTCGACCCCCATGAAGCTGACTATATCCTCCCTGAGGTCCATGAAGGGGTCGGCGGAGCACACTAAGGGGCCCGCACCTTAGTCCAGAAGACGCTCCTCCAAGGGTACTACTGGCCGACCATTTATCATGACACTCAGAAGCTCGTCAGAAGGTGCAAGAGTTGCCAACTCCATGGCAGCATACCCCGCCTTCCGGCTACCGAGCTTACTACCCTGACCTCCCCATGGCCATTTGCCAGTGGGGAATGGACATGATAGGCCAACTCTCTACAGGTACATACGGGCATAAGTACATCCTTGTCGCGGTGGACTATTTTACAAAGTGGATCGAGGCCGTCCCCATTAGAAAACCAGACGCTACCACAACCATCAAGTTCCTGCAGAACAATGTAATATTTCGGTTCGGGATCCCGAGGAGTATCATCACCGACCACGGGACGAATTTCGAGAATGAAAGAGTTAAAGAATTCTGCAGTGAATACTATATACTGATGAAGTTCGCCGCCGTCGCGCACCTCCAGTGCAACGGGCAAGCCAAGGTCGCTAACAGGGACGCCATTTGAGGACTTCGAGCTCGCCTTGAAGGGTGACAGGGCAGTTGGGTTGACGAATTACCTCGGGTCTTATAGGCCTTGCGCACATCGAAGAAGACCCCACCGGAGAGACCCCCTTCAGTCTTTGCTACGGCACCGAGGCAATGGTCCCAACAAAGATTGGGCTACCCAGTCTCAGAGTCGAGCACTTCGATGACGAAACGAATACCTCGACACTCTGGACTAATTTGGACGTCTTGTTGGAAAAGCGGGACCGGGCACAGATTAGAGCCGCCGCTTACCAACAACAAACTGCCCGCTACTACAACACGCGAGTCAAGCATTGCGCCTTTAGAGCCGGGGACTTGGTCCTAAAGCGGAACGAGTTCGTTGACCAGGGCAAGCTGCACAAGTTTTCTCCGAAGTGGGACGGCCCATTCCTCGTCTCCGAGGTCTTGGCCAGTGGGGCTTATTGCTTACAAGACGCAGCGGGTCGCAAATTTCCACGGCCCTACAACGCCGAGAAGCTCAAGTTGTACCTTTAAAAAAACATATCTATGAATACATGTTTCTCCTTTTACGAAGCGATGTAAATTTTGCTAAGTTTTTTTTATATAAAGAAGGAACTTCCCCTATATGTTTCACTCTTCCTCAGTTCATAGCTCACGAATTCCGTTTCGCTGAAATACTCAAATGGACCCAGAAGACAAAAGGAAACAGTAGAACTTTGTAAAAAGGAGAAGTTTATTTATTTATCAAAAGGTATTGCGGGCTCCTTAGCCTTACATAAAAGTTGGAATTACAACAACGGGGGAAGGGGTGCAGGAAGCATTGCTCATGGTACTCCGAAGTAATTGCCGCCAGCCGAGCCCTTGCCGCCTCAGACCTCTGCTTTTGGTGTTGCCCATGAACTCTCGACCCCACGGATGGGCCGGAGGGCTCTCCAGCCGGGCACCCATCGACGAGATGCCTCAGTCGGTAACACTCGAGGACGAAGGCCACCGAGCGATCGCGCCGACTCTTCGAGATCAGGCCGAAACGGCATAGCGATCTCAACTTGCCAACCGTTTCTTCCTTCAGTTGCTCGGACAAGGGGTTGTGCAGCCCCGGCGATGCCCTCCAAATCGAGTACATCAGCAGCTGAAGCATGGGTGATTGCCGGGGAAGCAGTCGGCCAAAATGGTCCTCCACGCACCGAACCACCGCCTGAAGTGTCTCCTCGGAGCTCAGCTGGTCGTACAAGTATACATCTTTGAAAGAAATGATACCGGGAATGGAGAAAGGGAATTCGTCCATTCTTATGTTTCGGGGAGCAAAGGTAGGAATGAGCAACACACCCTCTCTATTTTATAGCCTCCACAGTGCCCCCAAGAGTTTAGATTTGCACACGCATGGGCGCGAATCCAAGGATTCGCTCGGTTCTTCTAATAATGTACCGCCACACGGCGGATATCCCGTATTTCTCGGCGAATCGAAGTCGGAGCGACGCAGATCTTTGAACGCTTCGCCTCCCCTATGCATTTCTGCTACGTGCCACATGCGACGGTCACTCTCCCCGATATTCACACATCTCGGAAGGTCGGGTAGGGCCTCGCGACACCGAGCAGCTACCATGCTCGGTCTATCCTTAGCGGGTAACTTCTTACCCATCTACGCTAAGGATCAAAGCCCTCGCCAAGAGGCAACCGAGAAGCTGCCCTGCTCGGTCCATCCATTGCTGGTAGTTCATTACCTACTGACGCCAAGGATCAAAGCCCTCGCCAAGAGGCAACCCAGCAGCTGCCCTGCTCGGTCCATCCATGGCTGGTAGTTCACTACCCACCGACGCCAAGGATCAAAACCCTCGCCAAGAGGCAACCGAGTAGCTGCCCTGCTTAGTCTATCCTTAGCGGGTAACTTCTTACCCATCTACGCTAAGGATCAAAGCCCTCGCCAAGAAGCAGCCAAGAAGCTACCCTGCTCGGTCCATCCATGGCTGATAGTTCACTACCTTTCTACGCTAAGGATCAAAGCGCTCGCCAAGAGGCAACCAAGAAGCTACCCTGCTCGGTCCATCCATGGCTGGTAGTTCACTACCCACTGACGCCAAGGATCAAAGCCCGCCAAGAGGCAACCGAGCAGCTACCCTGCTCGGTCTATCCTTAGCGGGTAACTTCTTACCCATCTACGCTAAGGATCAAAGCTCTTGCCAAGAGGCAACCAAGCAGCTACCCTGCTCGGTCCATCCATGGCTGGTAGTTTACTACCCACCGACGCCAAGGATCAAAGCCTTCGCCAAGAGGCAACCGAGTAGCTACCCTACTCGGTCTATCCTTGGCGTGTAACTTCTTACCCAAGTCCTCGCTGGTGGGCTCGATCTCCTGAAGGTCCGAACTACCTGACAACATTCCAAAGAAGAAAGAGAAGGAATGTCGTCAGCGAACAATCGCTCGGTAAGTCCCAAAGGTAAGGGAGAAGTAGAATAGACACAGAGAGAGAGTGTGTGTAACTTTTAAAGTTGTATTATATTGTTATAATGTTGTATTTAGTATTAATGTTGTTGTTTATAGCTTGGTACAGAAGAGGCCAGTGTATACGAGAGGAGTCTCTATATGCCAGAGACTAAAGGCAAATGGAATACAAGGCTCCGTCGATAATACCACGGAACAACGGTATGGATGTGATTACGTCTTAAGTGACCACCTCGTGCCACCTTTAACATATTCTGTACTAGTCTACCCCTTTATAAACCCCGCGATGTCTTGTTTGTATTGTTGTATTGTTTGAATTGTATATTGTATATAGATGGATGACTTGTGCTGTAAATGGAAGACTTGCCGAAACCATGATATCGTATAAATGAAAATGGATGTACTGGATAATCATGTAGATGGATGTATATCCATGGTTCGGTTCAGTCAATACAGATTGAATAGATTGAATATATGTATTCATGGATTCATATTGAATTGTTATATTGTAGATTGTACTTGAATCATATTCAAGTCAGATTGATTATAATGAGACTCGGTCTGAGTCAGACAATTAGAAAAGAAATTGAAGTCCTGAATTGGGTTTTGGTAACCGCTACACATCGGCGGCAAGATTTGTGTTTTTTTTAAAGACGATTACTGTGTTGATAACACCGTTTGTTAAGTTGTCTACCTTAAATAGGCAAGCACCCATATCTCCGTCTCCCTGAGGCTCAAGAGTCTGGTCCCGCTTAAACCTATATTTACTAGGGTCCTTAGGGTAATTTATAAAACTTTAGGGGGTTTTATGTAAAAATAATTTTGTATAGTTTTCAAAATACACCTCAAGTATTTTATTATTGTCTTTAAAGTTTTCATAGATGTAGATTTTATATATGTGATATTTCTAGTGAATAAAACCTAACTTCATAATATATGGTATTTAATCGTAAAGTATTGAACTTGTATGGAATTGCATGTATTTTCATGTAAAATGATTCTTTTGATTTAGAAAAGTTGGAATATTTATATTATATCAAAAATTAGATATTTGATGATACATATTTATATATATATTTATATATATATATATATATTTATATAAAATAATTTTAATTTATTATTTTTCTAGAAGTCTCATTTTCTTAAGATATTTGTATTTTTAAATCTTTCGAGACCGTATACTCCTTGCGGAGGTCTACATCCCACACTACTAAGTCCGAGGATGTGCGATAATCTGCACCATCCCGAACGGGTTCCCTAAATGGGTTGTAGCGGCGCTTTGCAAGATTTGTTTAAAATACATAATCTTGTAGAAAAAGGTTTTTATATGTTTGAGGTAGTTTTGTGTAAAACCGTATTTTCCCAAAACTATGTTTCCCAATATCATCGTGCTATGTTACATATGAGTGTTGTGAGGAGGTAGGTCATTATCTCATGAACTATCTAAAGGTATACCAAGGGTAATGATGTTTTTATGACGAAGCTAAACTATATGGTATTTTTCTATAAAATTGCGATAAAAATTATAATATACATTCTTTTGAAATGGAACTTGTTCAATATATTTTGTTAATGATTAATAGTCATGTTGTGAGAATTTGGTATTGTTGTTTTTTTAAGAAAATTGGAACTTTTTAAAGAAAACCGAATCGGAAGTCGGATTAACTCCACTTCCGTCGGGTTTTAGAAATACAAGTTTTCAGAATAGAAAAGAGAAGAGGGAGGAGGGACTTACTGGAATTTAGCTTAGAAAAGAGGAAGAGGGAGTGGAAGTAGGTTCCGGTGCGTCATTTCGTCGCTAGGAGCTCCTAGGGTCGTCGTCGGAAGTTCGCCGGAGCTTCGCCCTTCGCTAACTCTACTTGTATACAAAATTTCTTGAGAGTTTTCTTGAGAATTTGGGCAGAGTTTGTGAGTGAGAGGTGTGTGTTGAGGTGTGGTATTTATAGGGAAATTCTAGGGTTAGGGTTTGATAGAAAAATGAATTAAAAGATTGCATTAAAATGGTTTAAATTGATTTTATTAGGTTCTGTTAATGTGCAGGGGATTTAAAGTGTACAGGGGTTATAGGGAACCAAGAGGCACATGAGTCATGAAGGCCAACTCAGGTTTGGAGCTGAGTTGGCCGGCCTCGCCGGCCGATCCAGCCTCCCTGCCGGTCGAGTCATGGTGAGTCGGGCGTCGTCTTGTCGCCACATGTCCTATGCCGTTTGGTCTACCCCCTGAGCTCGTTTGTTTTATATGTGACTTTTGGTTTTACATGTTTAGCACGTGTAGACTCTTGGGCTTCTAAATATTTAAAAGAAAACTAATTAAAAAAAATAATGTGGCTAATGGAATTTGAACTCTGGTGCTTTGGTTCAGCAGTACAAGGTATTACTAATGAGCTACAAGCTCCTTCTTACTATTAGAAAGCAAAATAAATTTATAACTTGTGCTCAGACAAAAGTACCCCTTTCTGTATTTTTGAAAAAAAAATGTACAAAAAGTTTAGGGTTGTTATGTTCTACCCTCCTTATACAAATTTCGTCCTCGAAATTTGTAAAAGGAAAGTGTAACAGATTCAAGAAAAGTTTGGTGACTGAAGTACTGATAGTGTATGAAAAATAACAAAGTGATACAAGGATTTGAGAATGTGAAAGAGACTTACCAGTGTTACCTTGACTTACAGCCTCGGCTTCTACGGCTGCTAATGTGAAAGTCTGACGCCGTGGTACATTCTTCCTAGCTGGAGGCACATTCTGTCCTTGGGGCATGTTTCTCTGCCTTCGAGGCATGTCCCTCAGTAGTAGGTCTGTGGTTCGAGGACGAACTATTGTTCAAAGATGGGGAGAATGTCGGGACCCGGTTCTTGCTCACGGAACAAAGTGCCACGCCAATTGTCATGCCAAGGTGGCGGGGGCCACCTCTTGAGTCCCTAGGATCCACTGTAGAACAATGGGGAATTTTCGGAACACATTCCGAAAGAGAAACGAACTGCACTATAAATGTAATGATACCACCCTCAATTACAGATGCGCCTTTTAAGTGAACCGGAACTATAGGAGCTTGAGAACTCCGTAGTTAAGCGTGCTCGGGCCAGGGATGTCTTGGGATGGGTGACCTCCTGGGAAGTGGCCCCTGGTCGGGCCCAGTTCGCTCTAAAGGGAAAAACCGTGCGGTTTCAGCCAGAGCGGACAATACCATCTGTACTGGGGCGTGGGGCGTTACAGAATGGAAGAAGGCACTGCTACGACCCCTGACCCGGCCGCCCCTCCTCTGTGTTTTCTAAAAGAAATATATACCCAGCTAGGCTCGTCCTTACGAGTGTCGGGATGATTTTTGTAGCAGAGGGAGGAAACGAGAACATTCAGGCTGAAAGGGATCTCCTGCAACCTCAAACGAACCATGAACCCGAGGAGAATCCTCCATAAGTTCGGCACTAACTGGCCCGAGGCTAATTGAAAGCAACATAACGCCGCACTCACCTCGGGGGAGAAGGGCAGACGCATGCCGACTCAAAAGGCCTCCAAGTATAAGGCAATCTTCTTGCCCCGTACCTGGTGTGCCTTCTCTCCCTCCCCGGCCAAGCGAAGCGAGTAGCCGGGGGGAATGTGGAAGCGAGCCCGGATTGTGGCGAGCTCGTCCGCATGCCTCAGGAGGGAAGGCGCGTCACGAACACTCTTGACACCCGCTTTGGGGACCGTCCCCGTCGCATGACCCCGGGAAGCGTGACTAACCCTAACTTCCCCAGGGGATTCCGACTCGGACGAAGAAGAGGAAGCTGTAGAAGACTCCTTAGACTCTACCCAAACTATTTCTACGGATTCCCCAGAGGAAGACATCTAATCTGAGTAAAGGAAGGAGTCTGCCGAGGAAAGAACACAAGAAATCTGACCTAGGAGGAAGAGCATCGAGCTAACACACGAAGGGCTGAGAAAATTATAGCAAAGTGTGGACCTTGGGGGGATCCCACCTTTATTTATAGTAGTCAGCGAACACATCCAATGGCGCCGATCGTCTCCCGCCAAAACAACAATTCGCATTTAACGGCCGTCAACGTTCCACCTGTCACACACGCATTGGGCATGTCCCGTCAAGCACGAAGCACACCGATGGCCCGTCACGTCAGCCAACCAACGCCGGACATGTGGCTTAGCGTTTCGGCAAATGTACGCCCATATCGGTGCTTCCTCTTAAATGCAAGATTTCTCCCCTGATCCGTTGACGTCATTGAAAAAATACGACTAATTGCTCGGGAATCCGCACCGACGATGTCTTCAAATGAGAACTGGGCACACGCGACCGATCAGACCACTCTCGACCCGACCCATGAATAGGTCGGTCCGAGAATGGGGGACTAATGATAATGCTCGGTACTCAGGACTCCCCAGATCATGACACGTGGCAGATGACGTGTCCCAAAGCTCACGAGAAAGAAGCAAGAAAGGTACAGTGGAAGCATGCCCCGGGCCTTCGACCTGAGGATAGTCCCGACCTTCGGTGGCCTCCCAGACCACTC
This sequence comes from Agapanthus africanus, assembly GCA_030015575.1. Classification (NCBI taxonomy): domain Eukaryota; kingdom Viridiplantae; phylum Streptophyta; class Magnoliopsida; order Asparagales; family Amaryllidaceae; genus Agapanthus; species Agapanthus africanus. The sequence goes on from CM057346.1 coordinate 532,754,813, forward strand.
CTGTGTCCGCCTTACAAACATCCATTGGCTCGCCTCCGAGCCCTCCCGCACGCTGAGTTCCCTCAGCCCTCCTAGCTCGCCTCCGAGCTATTGCTGAAACAAGCTCCCTCGGCCTCCCGCTTGTTCCCGAGCCTCCCGCCGAGCTTAGCTTCCTCGGTCTCATCGACCGACCCACAGCACAGATCACAGGTGTCTCCGCGAATCTCACTAGACGCGAGATATCCGCCGCTCACGATCCCGTGTTCTACGCCATCGCGTTCCCTCATTAACGAGCATATCTCGTCATTAATGGGGAATCCCGTCTTTTACACAGGCGCAATGCCAGGGGCATAATTGCCGGCGTGAATCTCGCGCCCGCCAGCCCATGACTGCCACTATATAAACCCCTCTTCAGATGACTGAGGTAAGTCAATTTTACCCCAATAGGCCTTTACTCTGCCTAAATACTTCGACTAACTTGATTGTCGGAGGGTCCTCGGCGGTACAACTATCCCGGGACTTCCTTGCAGTTAGCTCGGCTTCATTCTCAAATCAAGCCCATTAATATCCACACGCATTGAGAGGCTACCCTCAAATCCAATCTCAGCCATCCATCAACGCTCGCCAAATATCAACGGAAGATAACATTTGAAGGAGATCACAACCTCCATCACTAGTTCTAGACTATGCAAGCTTAGCCGCCAGAAGGATAATATAATCATTTGACCGCTCTAATAGCCTTATTTATAAATTATTCAATGGAATTAGGATGTTAGCTAGGGGCTATGCTCCTTTAATTTGTAATATTGGGTATGTTTTTATAAAATACATGAAGAATTGAATGTTTTTTTAACAAATGCTAAATATTTAGAGTTAAAAATAAATAAATAAATAAATGTTCTAAATTTTGTCCCAAACATCATTCACCGTGTAAATATGGTACAAAATTTTGGATTAGGCATGTTTTAGATGCTGATTAGAGATTTAGACACGTTTTGAAACTATTTAGAAGATTAGCACATTCAGGGCAAATCAATTGCCACATAAGCACCGCATTGGATTGGCAGTTTGGGATTTGTTAAAGTCGAATTCCACACTTTGCAAGTGCGGAATAGGGACTCCGATGAAATTGGTAGGCCAAGTCAAATTCCGCACTTGCAAAGTATGGAATTGAACTTGGCCTTACAAAAGATGAGGCCAAGTCTTATTCCGCACTTTACAAGTGCTAAGACTTGCCCATCCCAAAATAGCCAATCCAGAGACTTGGCCTTCATCCAGAGAGCCAAGCCTCTATTTGGGGAAAGTCTATTCCACACTTGCAAAGTGCGAAATAGTCTGGCACACAATTTAACACTTGGCTCCACCTCTTTCCATCCTTTAATACATAAGACTCTCTCTCTCTCTCTCTCCCCTCTTCTTTAATATATCTCGCACCTCCCTCTCTCCCTCCTCCTTCTTGGAAGCCGAGCCCCTCATCTTCGAAATTGAGCCCCCTCCTCCAGGGTCGATCTCCAGCCCCCTTCCTCTTCCTCCTTCAAGGCCCTCTCCACTGTGGCCGATCCCCTCCTCGTCGAGGCCAAACCTTCTCTTCATCATCAATAAGTTTTAATTTAAAGTGATTTGTTTGAAATTATTGTAATTTTGGGTTTTTAATTAGCAGGTTTGGATTAAGGTATTTTGTTGTTTGGGTAAGGATATTTTGGGGGTCAGAGTTAGGGTAATTTAGGGTGTTTTAGTGTTAGGGTTAGGGTAATTTAGAATATTTAGGAGTTAGGGTTAGTGAATTTTTAGGGTCAGGGTATTTTAGTGTCAGGGTTAGAGTAATTTAGGTTTTTTTAGTGTTAAAATTAGGGTATTTTAGGGGTTAGTGTCAAGGTGGTTTGGGGTTAGGGTATTTTAGGGTTAAGGTTAGGGTATTTTAGTGTTAAGGGTTGGGTATTTTGGGGGTTACGGTCAGGGTTGTTGGATATAGTACCCTCAAGACAATTATTGTGATCGCAGGTAGGCGTATTATTATAATAATTGAGAGAGAACCTATATAGATATAATAGTTTTTCTCGAGATGATAGTATACTATCTGGTTTGTCTTCATCTTTGATGAAGCCCGTAGGATTGTTGTTTGACAACCAGCATTATGCCGGCGATCATGTATGTGAGAGCTGGCTTGTCCATAAGCACATCTTTAAATGTCCCTAGTCATGGGAATATCGAGACTGGGCATCGATATTCCGGAGTAGACCAGTGTATACGCTTCTAGACCCCGATGAGGGGCGGTGGCCGGTCTCACAAGCCATTGGTGTTGTGTTACCTAAGATAGTATACAGGTGCTCACTGGATGTGAGTACACTGGACTGACTCACCGAGAACTTCTAGATGTTATTATATCTATCGTTAGATGGAAGTTCTCATGTGGCATGAGTACAGATTAGTCCTTTGACCTGAAGTCGTCATTTATCTCGTGAGTTCCCACTGTATTTTGATTACTACCCTACCACGACTCAAAGGAGTTATGCAAACATGTTTTAGTTGGGAACAATCCTGAACCACATGAAGGCAGTGATTGACTATCAGGGATTTTTCTCTCTTGGTATTAAGAGTCGTTATCGCGATGTGTTCAGTTGGTTATCACCAGAAATCCGTAGTCACGGTGGATAAGATTTACTGATAGTTGATCAGTAGTATCTGTCACGCCCCGCTTCCCAGTGTACGGGCAGATGACGCGACTGGCCGCTACGTATTTACTCTGAAGTAAACACGCTGAGCGTATCTAAGCAATATAAGTAAAATGTACAAGAGACAGAGACAATAGATATAATTGAACATCAACTTTATTTATTAACATTCTTTTTAAAATACATCTGAAAAGTAAATACATGGAATGGAAAACATTGCCTAAATAGTGGCATAACAGAAATGGAAAATACTGAAATGAAATGTACAAGTAACTAGAGCTCCAGGTCGAAAGCTAGCTAGTCCCAATCCTCGCTGGTGGGCTCGATCTCCAGTGAGTCCGAAATACCTGACGACATTCCAACGAAAAAGAAAGAGAATGACGTCAGCGAACAAATCGCTCGGTAAGTCCCAAAGATAAGGGAGAAGTAGAATAGACAGAAAGAGAGAGTGTAGCTTTTAAAGTTGTATTATATTGTTATAGTGTTGTATTTAGTGTTAACGCTGTTATTTGTAGCTTGGTATAGAAGAGGCCGGTGTATACGAGAGGAGTCTCACTAGACCAGAGACTATGGTATATAAAGTACAAGGCTCCGTCAATAATACCCGGAACAACGGCGATTGAATTCAGGTTAGGTGTCTTTATGGCTGCTGTCTCGTGCCACTTCTAACACCTTCCGTACCAATCTACCCCTTATTAATCCCGCGATGTCTTATTTGTATTGTATTGTAAATTGTATTGTCTTGTATTATAAATTGTATAGATGGATGACTTGCCGAAACCATGATATCAGTAATGGATGTAACTGGAGGATCATGTAGATGGATGTATATCCATGGTTCGGTTCAGTCAAGTTGTATTGATAGATTGAACAGATTGATTATATGGATTCATATTGAATTGTTATATATACTTGAATCTTATTTAATGCAGATTGATTATATTGAGACTCAGTCTGAGTCAGACAATTAGAAAAGAAATTGAATCATGAATTATGTTTTTGTTCTATCGGTAACTGCTGCACATGGATGGCAAGATTTGTGTCTTTTTCAAAAACGATTACGTGTTGATAACACCGTTTGTTAAGTTGTCTACCTTAAATAGGCAAGCATCTATATCTCCGGCTCTCTGAGGCTCAAAAGACTGGACCCGCTTAAACTTATGTTTACTAGGGTCCTTATTGTAATTTAGCATAACTTGAGGGGGTTTTATGTAAAAATAATTTTGTATAATTTTCAAAATACACCTCAAGTATTTTATTATCGTTTTTAGAGTTTTCATTGATGTATATTTTAATGTGACATTTCTAGTGAAATAAACCTAATTTCATAATAAATGGTATTTATTTGTAATATTGGAATTGTATGGTATTTTCTTGTAAATGAGATGTTTTTCTTGAATTTTGGAAATGTGGAATTTTATAAATATTAAAATTTAGATATTTTGATATTAATTACATATATAATTATTTATTAAAAATATAAGTTTTATTTATAATAGAAATCACATTTTCTAAAGAAAATTGTATTTTAAATCTTTCGAGACCGTATGCTCCTTGCGGAGGTCTGCATCTCGCACTACTAAGCCCGAGAACGTGCAATAATCTGCACCATCCCGAATGGGTTCCCCGAAATGGGTTGTAACGGCACATTGCAAAGATTTGTTAAAAATACACATCTTATAGAAAAAGGTTTTTATAAGTCGGAGGTATTTATGTGTAAAGTCGTATTTTCCCCAAATCTATGTTCCCAAATTTCATCGTGCTATGTTACATATGAGTGTTGTGAGGATGTAGGTCATTACCTCGTGAGTTTTCTAAAGCTAGCATGGTTAAAAGGTATAAATATGTCGATATGAAATATAAAGGTATTTTACTGTAAAAGTGGAATAAAACTTGCTACGATTATCATTTTAATGTCAAACTTGTTCTATTGTCTTAGTTAATGAGTATTAAACAAGATAGCAAAAGTTATAGGTTTTTTTATTAAGAAAATGTTGTATTTTTGAAAGAAAAGAGATTCGGAAGCCGGATAACTCCACTTCCGACACGTTTTAAGAATTAAGAATTTGAGTGTAGCAAGAGAGAGAGAGAGAGAGAGAGAGAGAGAGAAAGAAGGGGGACTTACCGGGTTAAGAGAGGAGGAAGAGGAAGTTTGGGGAAGCACCGGTGCGTCGTTTCGCCGCCGGAAACTCCTCGGATTGCCGTCGGAAGTTCGTCGGAGCTTCGCCCTTTGCTAACTCCACTAGCACACAAAAAGTCTTGAGAATTTTCTTGAGAGTTTGGGTAGAGATTTGGAAGTGAGGTGGGGTGAGTTTAGGTGTGGTATTTATAGGAAAAATTAGGATTTAGGGTAGATGAAAAGGTGTGATGAAAATTGTATTTAATTTTGCATTTAAAAAAATTAAAAGGGGTGTTTTAATTCTCTGTTTAATTTCAGAGATTTTAAATAGTGCAGGGGGGTGGGGTAGACCAAAGGTCTCTGGGAGTTGAAGAAAATTTGGGATCGGGCTGACTCGAGACGGCGGCGGCGGCCGATTCACCCAAGTCACCGGCCCGAGTTGGCCGAGTCGGGCCGAGTCAGGTTGGCACGTGTCCCCTGGTGCTTGGTCTTGACTCATGGATCCGTTTGTTTTATTGTGACTCTTGGTTTTTACGAGTTATGCACGTATAGACTCTTCGGCTTCTAAAAGTTTAAAAGAATTTAAAATAAAAATAATGTGTGGCTGATGGGATTTGAACTCTTGTGCTTTGGTTCAGCAGTTGTAACACCCGAGTTCATTTATACCTATTCCAGTTCTAGTATTTTTCTTATTGGTATTTTATTGATTTATCGTGTTTGGGTGCGAATGGTATTTTTACATTTTACTTTGCATTCAACCCGACCCACTTGCTTGCGTTTGTTTGATTTATATTTATGGATTATCCTGATGTGTTACGTAGACTGGTGCATTTTCATGTTTAGTGCATACTGGCATTTTATCTGGTATTGCATCTTTTATCATATAACATTTTAGGTCATGTAAAATAAATTAAAATTGCATTTCATAGCCTGCATGATACCCCTAACCTCGTGGTAGCGTCCGCGCATCTTGTTCTCGTCCCGTTCAGTGAAACGGACGTGTTTGGATGGCTATGCGCACGTACGTGCATCCGTTCTTGGGGGTATGCATTTTCGTTACCAGAGTATTCATTTTGAAATTTGGAAGCCGCATATATTTTTCATATTTTAAATCTGAATTTTTAGACCCGACCCGGGCGTGTTTTGGAGTAAGTTTGTATTTGCCAAAATCTCAAAACGTACTAATATTATATTAATCATTATATTTTAAACAGAATATATTTTCTTAAACCAACTGATCCCTTTTTCTCTCTCATGACTCTCTCTCTCTCCTGACTCTCTTTCTCTCTGTCTCTCTCTTCTCTTCTTTATTTTCTTCTTCCTTCGCTGCCTCCTCACGACCGCGACCATCACTCGCCTCGTTGTCGTCGACATCCCCTCACCACCGCTGACGACCTCTCACTCTCCTCCTCCCTTCCTCCTCTCTCTTCCTTTAAAAACAACCCTAACCCAATACCGATCTCATCACTTTCCCCATGGCATCACGTCTCCCCCATCACCGTCGATTATCCCTCTCCATCGATCGTCGAGATCCTGACATCGCCGCCTGTGTCACCTTCGCTTCGGCCCACCTTCCTCAGCTTCTTCATCCTTGCTATCGAAACCACCACTGACCCCTCGCCTCCATCATCGTCGTCTTCGTCACTGAAAGATGAGAAATTTGAGAAGGGTTCCAAAAGCCCTAACCGAGGATCATCTGCCTCCCCTTCGGCGAAAGCCACTCTTGAGACCTACCTCGTGAAATCTCCGATCAAGAGGAATCTCACAAAGGAGATCGATTTGTCGCTGCCTTCGAGGAAAGATTGTTCCACAGAAGAGGATGAGAAAAGGGTTGAATCTAGGGATGGATCGAATTCGGAACTCAAGAAGTTTGCCACTGATTTCTTATCGCTTTATTGCAGCGATCCCTCATCGTCTGTTAATGTATCGGTTGAGCAAGAGGTGAAGGGGCAAAAGAGAAATGGCAGCCCGTCTCTGCTAGTTGCTTGTAGTAAAACTTGTACGAAGAAGCAATGCATCGTAGATCAAACTGACCCAACCTGTGAATTAGTGGATGCTTCTCCAAGCAAAGGTTGTATGCAAATTGTGACGATTGAACCCACAAGTAAAGAATCACCTTGTAAGACCTATGGCGAAAGTGGTGGCGGCTGCATTGGTTTTCCTAGTTTGAGGAAGTGTAATAATTCTCGAAATACTAGTTTAAGAATGGAATGTTTGCTAGTGAGACCCCTAAATCTGCTTCTACTAGGAGTTCCATGTTTTCTCCGAGAGAAGAATTTTGGAATGAGGCAATTCAAGTTGCTGATGAGTTATATGTTCCGGTTGAAGCTAAGTTGTTGATGGATAAATTGTCTTGTGCAGCCCTTCTGGGTGCTAGAAATATCTCTAGTAAAGTGCTGGGAAACCAAGATAGGGTATTGGTTGATTGTGTAAACCCAACAGAGAAGAATATTGAACGGAACTGTAAGCTGAGTGAAGTGTCTCCTTTGCCAGTAAAGCATTTTGACTTCTCGCATGAAGGTACCAACATTGTTCAGAGCTGTTTGGAGTCCTCAAATACTTTCGCGAGAAATGAAGCAGCCGTGCCGCCGCCGATCAGGACGACCCAGAGGACGTTTCCAGCCAGCGTGGTTATCCTCTTGCCTTGCCTGGACCCATCCCGCGTGCCGTGTGTGCGTTGCGACATTTACCCAACGTCGGACGTACCGTACATATCCGTTTCTTGATCCATCGAGGCAAGTAAAACTTGCTACATGCTATTATATTATTTTATACTCATTTAATTTCATATTAAACCTGTAGATCAAATCTAATGTCACGTGTTCCAATTTAATATTTCGATGTTCCGTTTATATCATTTTAGATCTAGAACCTGAAACATTTCATATTGCATATTAGTTTACGATACACGGAACCCATATCTATATTTGAATCACATATTGCTTAATTGTATAGCCCATAGTACCCTTTTAATAGTTTATACCCTATCGGACACCCGTTTGCATACATCTAGCCTAATATCTGTTCAATTGCATCCATATGTTTTAATCTGTACCTATTTGCATACCACATTACAATGTTCCATTTTATTGTTCCATTAGTACTCCATACTTGTTTTGTATACACATGCTTAATTTAGTTTGATTATGAGCACCCACGTGACATGTTGTGCACCCCTGACATGACTTGACACACCTACTACTTGACACGACGTGATACCGTGCACTTCTTGACATGACATGATACCTATATACTACCTGACTTGACCTGACGTACCATGGCTTTACATGTTACCTAATCTTGTTACTAATGCCAACAACTTTGATATGTTGTCCCTACGGACATTCCCTGTTGTCTATCCAGACAAATCTTTACCTGCTGATCCTGTGTTGGCATTAGCTCTAAATTTATCAATACTTGACTTGAATACACAACTTGGGGTATGGGGAAATCAATGATGAAACCTGACTTGTAACTCGACAGTTCGATACCTTTACTGATCAGTTTTAGAGGCTAGGCCAGCCTTGGGATGATGCTGCTGACATCATTCATCGTTACCAACTACCTTTTAGAGGCTAGGCTAGCCTTGGAATGATGCTTTTGACATCATTCATCGTTACCCCTTTTCCTTTTAGTGCCTAGCGGCATGTCTCGGTTTCAGCATGAGAATCTTCACCGTGATCCCGGGCACGCACGGGATACTATTGAGTTATATTGATGATTCATCAAATTGATTTCAAAGACTTGAGAGTAGTTAACCCAGTAGACCAGTTTAGATTACTCGCTACACATTACCCTCACTGTCCTTATTTATATTGTTGTTATACCCGTTTTACTGTTCATACACATACTTGCATGCCTTGCTACCCCTGTTTATTTTATTGCTTGGTGTTATGACGCACTGACGTCTGGGTTTTGCATGGCCCAGATCCTCTACTTTTGTCGCAGGCTGATTAGGAGCACTGCCGCTGTTAGACCGAGCAGCGAGGATCCTGTTGGTATCCAGTCTTACTTTCTAGGTGTTTTATTTATTGGATATTTTGCTTCCGCATATTATATTATTTCTTGACTAATTTATTCTGGCTTATGGACATGTACTAGATAGTTTAGTTTACTTTCCTGTTCTTGATATCTCTACAGCCGTAATGTGACTGTGGAAGGATTTTTCCTATCCACAGGTAGCATGGTTGGCTATGTCACGTGCCTATCTTAGCGTACTCTGGAAAGCGGGGCATGACAGCAGTGCAAGCTCTTACCAATGAACTACAAGCTCCTTCTTGCTGTTTAAAAGCAAATCAAACTTATAACTTGTGCTCAGGCAAAAGTACCCCTTTCTGTATTTTTGAAAAAAAATTGTACAGAAAGTTTAGGGTTGTTACAGGATCTCTATTGGTGATGAGCTTGACTCAGACACTACTTATCGGATTAGTAAGGGTCTGAGGTTATCCACCCCCTAAACCCGATATGCGATACTCTTTGATGAAGAGACTGGACTGTACGGAAATTGTCACATTCAGGCTCAGTAGGGTAAGGATGTACTTGATTGTCGAACCCCCTTTCGACAAGTACCTGAGTAGCTGTTACGTACAGCTAGTGCCGCTGACGTGCTTGTGGTTAAACCTACTGCCAACGTATTGTCGAGTCTTTGGAGTCCCACACAGAGTGTTTCCCGGTTCAGGCGACAGATATAGGAGCCGTATATTGGTACGTGCAGGGGTCCGATTAAATACGTGTACGGGATTCACGGATTTTAATCGGATGGTTGATAATATTAGCCGGCTTAGAATTAAGTCGGATTATTAAATCAGGTTTTGATTTAATAATTTATATATATATTTTGATACATATATTTTAGTATTATTGTTCACTATTCATTTTCTCTCTTTGGTGCTATCCATATTTTTATACGGATACGCGTATATGTAGCGATACATATACCAGGTGAAGTATTCCGTATTTATACGGGAATGCTTATAGAAGAAGGACACATCATATTTATTTTTCTATTAGAAAAATAAAAAGAAATGAGGCATAAAGTGTGTAGGGTTTCTTAGCATCCTCACTATGTTTTCTAAGGCATCAAGTATGCAATTTTAAAAATTTAGAGTACTAAGAAACCCTAAACCAAGGATCTAATTAGAGAATTAAGGGTTTTAAACAAATAATCAAACATTACTATAAGTGAACGAGGAATACAACCTTTGTAGACCGGTCCTTCACTTCTAAAGACCCGTGTAGTAGTTCCTTCGCTCCAAGTAATGGTGTCCCGGACTCTCTTTAGGCTCCACTAGGCGAAAGGAACAAACTTGCTCAAATGTCTTCTAGGTCGAAGATGATCTACGTCGAGGATACTCTAACTCAAGCTATCTCTTCACTAATTGATGAATTAGTGAAGCAAACAACCTATGCTAAATGGCTAGTTTGGTATAGATTGATGAAGTATGAATTTTGCTCACTTTAGAATATTTTTCCTCTTTTTCTTTCTTCACCTCTAAAAAACCAAGAGAGGAAAATGAGATGAAGAAGATGAACTACTAATGAACCATGGGTGAAGAAATATCTTATCTCTCTTTTGTAGAGACTTAACCATCGCTAAAGATAATGGTTAGGTTAATAAATATCAAGAGTAAAACAAAATTAGTGGAATTAGGTCAAGGCTTTTACATGCTTCTACAAGCATCCTTAGCTATGCTAATATCCACCTAATTTTGATTTTCCTTAAATAAATAAATCCCCTAATTATCTTTAGTATGGTATGAGTCTCATACACCAAAGTTCAATGATAATCTAGCATGATAAAAGAAAATAAATACATTTATATATATCACATACATATGTTAAATGTATTTGTAGAAAAGAAATTCTTAAGTGAGCTTATATTAGTTAATATATATATATATATATTAATATATCAAATATATATAATTATATATTAAATTATTAAACCAACACTTGATTTAATAATCCGGCTATATCATATATAACCGACTGATATCAAATCATTGAATCAACATTTGATTCAATAATCCGGTTATATCACATATAACCTATATCGCGAGATTAGAATCCAGTATCATATACACGTATTGATCTCGGTCCCGCACATATCACATATGTGCCCTATTTCATTTCGCTTGAGCCAGGAAATCTCTATGTAGGACTCTAAAGACTCATCAATATGCCGGCAGTAGGTAATGATCATATCAGTTATCCACAAGCCGTAGCGGTACTAGCTGGACGTAACGGCTACCCGAGTATTGAGCGATCAGAAGATCAGCAAGCAAGCTTGTCCAAACTTCCGTAAAGCCTATCAGTAATACTACCGTACAGTCCGGTCTTTTCGTCTGATATGTCGCATATCTAGTTTGGGGGTGGTAAACGTCAGACCCCAATAACTTGATAAGTCATGCCAATGTGAGGCTCATAACGGGTCGAGAAACTACTGATAACACTTACCAGTAAATCTCAGTATCAGCTCTGGCCAGGGACTTCCTGTTATAGCCAATCGAGCACAGCGCAACATCAACCCCCAATACCGGGTGAGACAAAACCCCTCCTATCGCTTATTGCCTCCATGTGATTCGGGACTGTATCCAAAAACCACCTGTTTGCATGCTCTCTTGAATGTGGTAGGGTGGAAATCAAAGCACAGTGGGAATCACACAAGACTCTATGACGATCTCGGGTCTACAGACTAACATGTACCAGTGTCACCAGAGAACTGCTATCTGACGATAGGTATAATATCATCTAGGAGTTCTCAGTGAGTCCTGTTCGGTGTACCCATTCTCTAATGAGCACCTGTATACATTCTCTGATGTCAAACACCAATGGTTGTGGGATCAACCACCGCCCCATACAGGATCAAGAATCGTACACACTAGTCTGCTCTGGAATATCGATGCCCCGTCTCGATACTCTCTCGACTAGGAACAATTAAAGGATGTACTTGTGGACTACCCTGACCCCACTAGTATGATTTGCATCATAATCCTGGTAGTCAAGTCCACATCCTAAGGGCTTTATCAACATATAACAGAGAGACGGTATAAATATACAAGTATATATGTTAAGATAAAGAGCAACCGGATAGCATACTATCATGTCGAGTAAGAAAGTCCTCTCTATATATGTCCAAGTATCCACTATAATATATAATCATGTACAATAATGGTCTCTAGGGCATACATACAACTAACAAAGTGAGGAAACAAGAAGCATGGTGTTAAACATGTAGAGAGGTATAGCTTTGTTTTTAAAATGTTAAAGTCATTTGGATGCACTATTGATGCATGGTTGTTAAAAGCAAAGCCATCCTTTTTCTTTACACTTGATGTTTTTCATTCCTCACTTGTGCATGCTTCGTGGTTGCTTCCTCACATCCTTCCCCTACTTCTTTTTTCTCTCATTTTGAGCATAGATTCTAGAGAGAGAAATTTAGTGATATATTCCTACATCACCGATCATCTAGACCTAGCGAGCTTGGATCATCGGTTAGAGCCTCCTCCAGTTTTCCTTGGGTGGATCGTCTTCGGCAAGGGTGGTCGATTCTCAAGCGCTATCCCGGCGGTTACGAGCTTGGAGAGGTCTTCTACAATTTGGTTGACACGCAGCAATGGTTGTAGTTTTTCAACCCTTGCACTTTTAGTTGCCAGTTTAGATCTATGGATCGAATCAGTGTTCGGTGTTCACTAAAATTTTTGTTTTCGCTTCCGCCTCGGCCGTGGTTTCCGCAGCACAGGCACCAAAACCCAACATGGTATCAGAGCAAGTCCATAAACCTTAACTAGCTAGTTTGCACTTGTTTAGAATTTCGGTCGACGGATTTTTTCCGGATCGCATTCCCATTTGCATGCTCGCTGTTCGAATTTTAAAGTTGTTCAAAAAATTATTTAGATCACCTCAAAATTATGTGTAGGCATTTCTAGATGCTGGGAAGAAAATTGGGAACATGATCCCTAATAATGGTCTTAGAACCGCCTCCTAACTTGCTCTTTGGCTGCAGTTCCGCGGTCTTATTTAGGCCGTTGTGTCCCATTTTTTTGGTGGTGCTTTAGTATATGGAAATGTAATTTTTGGGATATTTGGTTTTGACCCAGATTTGTTTGAGTACTGGTTTGTACTTGGGGCCAATGCGGAAAGTTTTAATCGATCGAAATTTTGAATTTGTATCTTTCAGTGCATATGTTAGTTTCTGAGACCGTGAATATTATTGCGCGGTACAATCCGACCGGTTGCTATATGTACAATCAGACGGGTTTATGTCATGCCCCGTTTCCTAAGATACATAGACTACGGCACGTGACAGAGCCAACCATACTACCTGTGGCTAGGAATTATCTTTCCACAGTCACATTACGGCTGTCTATCGGATATCAAGAACAGAAAAATATAATCTAGCTAGTACATGTCCATTTGCCACAGTAAATAAAATCAAGAAAATGCATAAAGTAGAAACGAATCAAGATCCAATAAAAAATATCTGAATCACGTCCCAATATGGGCTCACATCAAAAGAAATAAAACTGCGGAAATAAATAAACTAAGAGTCTAAAAGCTAGCTCCTCATTGCTCGATTTGATGGCTAAAGTACTCCTGTTCAGCCTGCGATAAAGGTAAAGGAACTGGGTCATGCAAAACCCAGACGTCGATGCGTCATAATATCAAAATAACAATAATGACCAGGATATAATGCTTTGATTAAACATGAATATAAATAACAAACACCGATATAAACAGTGAGCTATATGTATGTATGGGTGTGTGAAGTGTAACCTAAATCTGTACTTCTAGGTTATCTATTCTATAAGTTTTTGAAATCAATTAATGTAATCATTATCGTAACTCAACAGTATATATCCCGTTCATTCTCTACGGGACCACGGTAACAATATTTATTCCGTAACGCTCGGAAACATGGCAAAAATGATTTATTCCATAACGCCCGGAAAAACGGCTAACAATGATTTATGCCATAACGCCCGGAAAAACGGCAAACAATGATTTATTCGGCAACACCCGGAACCACGGCAAACAATAATAATATTCTCTTGAGTTACGTTTTGGTTACATTCTTGATTTCCCCAGGTTTGTGTTCAAATCAGGTATTAACGATATAGATTTAATGCCCACACAGGATCAAGCTGGTACAGTTCTTGTCTATGCAGACAACAAGTTATGTCCATCAGGATAACAAGTCAGGATTGTTGGCATTAGCAATAAGATCCAAGTAAAAAGTCTGGTAGTGTGTTGTGAACATGTCATGTGATATATATTAACCAAATAGATACCCAATGTGAAACTGTAATCAATACCGGAACACGGTAAATACAACTGATGCCAGGACGCATATGTATCTATCTGTAATAATCATTATATATCTATTACCATGTATGATGCAACTAGATAACATGTTGTACTGATGTAGTTGTATATTGATATCCTGATGTTCCGGCATGCAGCTAGATAAATGATTATCAGTACGGATATGAACGGATATCGTAAAACTGTAAATCGGTAATATTTGCTGAATAATAAAACACATGCACTATTCTTATTCATATAGATATCGATATAATAATAAAGCATGTTGCAAGTTAAAACTTGCCTGATCGGATCTTACGTCGAGATACGGATGCTATGTCCAACGTCGGAATAACGTCGCGATGCAAATTTACACGCGTAGGACTAGACCTGGTTGATCAGTGGCGTGACGTGGTGATTAGGCTGGACGACAATGATGACCAGGTCGTCCAGATCGTCGGCGACGCGCGCAGCTCCGACGAGCCGATCGGAGAATCAAGAAATGATCGATCAAAAGGACAAGAAGAAGGAGAAGAAGACTGGGTAGCTACTGTTGTGTTCTAGGGTGGCGATGACAGAGGTGGGATGGCGGCGACGATGGGCTGCCGTCGGCGGCGAGGTGGCGGTGGGTTTCTTGAATTGTTGATTACGGTCGGGAAGGTGACGAGGGTCGATGGTGGTGGTGGTTTGTTGTGTCGGGGAGAGGAGAGGGAGGTGAGGAGGTGAAGGCGAGGTGATGGTGCTGGCGACGGCAAGGTCTCCGGCTAGGGGTATGGATTTCTGGGGTTGGTGTCGTGGGAGAGGTTGCTGCAGGGGGTCGGGATGTAGGGGTTCTTGGGAATGGAGAGTGGGAGAGGAGGTTGAGGTGGTGATGAAGGTGAGGTGGTGAGGACGGCGGTGGTTTGGCGATGGAGCGAGCTAGGGTTTGGGTTTTTCTCGCGGACGACGTGAGGAGAAGAAAAGAAAGAATGCGAGGAAAAGAGAGAGAGACCGAGGGTTAATATAATATTAGTTTTTTTAAAATTTTATATATATATATATATATATATATATATATATATATATATATATAGAGAGAGAGAGAGAGAGAGAAGGGGGGGGGAGAGAAATTAGTTAATTAGTTTTATAAATATTATATATATATATATTATAAGTAACATTTAGTTATAAGAATATTATATATATATATATATATATATTTGGATTATACAGCTAATATCAAATTACTCCGAATATTACCCGGGTCCCTTCTAAAAATTTTGTTTTTATATGGAGAATATATATAAAAGTTAAAACTATAATGCGATGACCGGTCAATAAAAATGCATACCCCAAGTACGAATCTACGTAAATATACGTAGCGATCCAAACGAGTCTGTTTTAACAATTTGGACATGAACATGATATATGGATGCAACCATATGATATGGGGTACAATAATATGCCATACTAGATATCATAATATATTATTTGGTTTTTATTTGTATTATTTAAAATATATACGGATACAAAAATATTATATATATGTATAGAATTTAGATGTGCATGGATCCTCTGTATTAGCAAATATTGACGTAATCTTGAACCATGATGGGTTTCAAACATGCGAGTCGGGTCGGATACTAACCACAGTTACCAAATGCACAATCTGCACCCAAAAGCAATAGTAATCAGAAATCGGTTGCAAGATTTGAAATACCCCAAATAAAATATCATATAAAAGTGCTAGGGTGTTACAGTTTACGAACATAATATTCACGTCGATGTTCTATGTTGCACAGATGTTATGGATGGATTTTCGTGATGGATTGCTTTGTGTGCAATATTAGATGTATAGTTCAGATTCATTTGTATATTGATTATTGTGGGGCGAGCGTCCGATATGTGAACTACCATCACTGCCAGTTATGTATATTCTTTTATTTGGGAACGATCGGGTTGAGGTCGATATCACCATTGTATATATTTTTCTTTTCTGTACTAGAATTACCCCGCGGAGAAGTGCTCGAATAACTGGGTTCTAGAGAGCAACGGGCTCGCATCTCATGGCGTTGAGACCGGGGGGCCTTATTCTAGAATTGGCGGGCTATTCACCGCACTCGTAGGGGGTATAGGTTGACCTACGAAGGGGTGCTCAAGTTACCGGATTCCGTGAAGTACTGGGTGGCCCATTCACTTTGTTGATTGGGGTTACCTCACTTCGGGGATTGGCGGGTAGCTTGCCGCAATCATAGGGATCTAGGATCTTCATTACACTGGCTATCCACACGACCGGGGAACGCCGCATCTCATTTATGGCTCAAATGAAATGCGGGGCTCCTAAATTATCCGCTATTCCATATTATTGTTCGCATGCTTATGATGATTTTTATCTGCCTGTGATGATTATTATCTGCCTGCGATATATATATATATATTATATTTAGTAGATGCTTCTATATGTTTTGCATCCGCGCTAGTCCTTGTTTATCGTCGAAAATGGGAGACGGATCAGGGATGGATCGTCTAGCCTGGATTTGGGGGCAGATGCTATTTGGATTTATCTATCCACCTCTCCGAAAATGCCAAGTTGATTTATAGCGCCGTATATCGGAGGTTTGGACGGATGCGACCGTTGTAGCAGACTTCGTCAGATTCCCCCTCGTTGTGAGAGGTTTTTTGATTATAGGGACGCTCTTCCCTGCAGTTAATTACGTTATCGCATCGCGGTAACCACTTTCTCCTGCTTCAGAAGGTCACTTCGTGTCGTGTGTGTTTGTTTTATTTTTGGTTGCCCGTGGATTGTATACGGAGACTAATTTATATTGTCGTCTGTAGGGCATGACTTAGTCTAAATCCGTATATTCTTAGATTTGGATTTGGTTTGATTTAAGGATCGTTAATCTCGTTTAAGATTAATATCAACTTAAATGTTTGTAGAGGATATGATAGTCTAATTTTAGACTAAGATCTACTTAACAAGATTTTGTGATTATTCAGACCCAACAAAAGAGCATTTGAGCTCTATTGTTTTAGTTTAAGAACGTTTTCGGTCCATAGCTAGTTTAAGGACGTTGCGGTCCGTTGCTGGTTTAAGGACGTTGCGGTCCGCAATAGGATGTGCCCGTCAATTTGGGAGTGCACTAAAGAGTTATTGGTTATCGGGACCTATCACCTCTTTGAAGACGCTGAAGAATTACAACGACATGTATCAGAGGTGTGAGGAGATGTACCCTTGAACCAACGTTCGTTGAGAGATCCGTAGTCATGTTTGGGACTAAGACCAATTTGGTAAATGATGATCACATGGGCTCGGTTGATCTGAATTAGGGATTTGGTCAACTTGGACCCCACCCACCCAGTCTTTGAATAAAGTGTTAAACACTTGCTTGGGCTCAGTCTCTTTTCTGTGCAAACAATACTGAGCATTCATATGGGTTCTGACACTCATACTTTGCTTTACTTTCCCTTCTTTTTTTTGTTTTTTTATGGAGCGTTAAACACTCTTTATGGCGCCCACGTGCGGAGTACGTGAGACGCTTGGCGCTGAGCGCCAACCACTGAGTGCTAAGCACTATTTATTGAGCAGCGCCCACGTGAAAAGCATGTGAGGCGCTTGGCGCTGAGCGCCAACCATTGAGTGCTAAGCACTCTTTATTGAGCAGCACCCATGTGAAGGGCACGTGAGGCATTTGGCGCTGAGCGCCAACCATTGAGTGCTAAGCACTCTTTATTGAGCAGCGCCCGCGTGAGGGACCCATGAGGCGCTTGGTGCTAGGTTTTCTTTGTGTATTCTGTTCTGAAGAGTTCAATTCCCTGTTCTTTTCTGGATCTTTGATCCCCAAGAACAAGTTCATCCCTGTGAGAATTAAATTCTCATTTGTGGGTGTTCCCTGATTAAAAATCAGAAAAAGATTCAGAAGAGGCATCACATGCTCACACATGACCAGTGGTCATGTGTTGGCACGTGATGGTTAAGCAGCGGCACAGAGCATATTTGTTCTCTAATTAAAAGTCAGGAAGAAGCTTCAGAAGAGGCATCACGTGCTCACACGTGACCAGTGGTCACGTGTTGGCACATGATGGTTAAGCAGCGGCCAGAGAACAGAGTGCAGAAGAAGAGAAGCCCATTCCAGGGGTCACGTGCTCACACGTGACCAACGGTCACGTGGCCATACGTGACCGGCTTTAAAAGCCTTATTCTTTAATAGAATTAAATTTTGAGGAAAGATCCTTCAAATCTTTCCAAAATGAAGAAGAATTATTTGAAATCGTTGGATCAAGAATCTGAAGGTGATTAAATATCACCAATTTATGGAAAAATCTTGGACATGGAAAGATTTCCTCCTAAATCTAACCGAAATAACAAAGAGATATCTTTGGATTTAAAATCCAATGGGGAATAAAATTCACCTAATAATCTAAAGGCCCAGATTAATGATGAATATAAATCAAATCTCTCAATAAACAAATCAAATCTTTCAATGAAAGATTCGCTAAAACGGATTGATTCTTTTCCTTCTCCTATAAATAGGAGCCAAAAAGAAGAGAAGAGGGACACACAGAGATACATACAGAGGAATATATAGAGCCTTGGAATCTTGAAAATTCAGAAGGAAGAATTTGATTCTCTGCAAAAGAAAAACCCTAGGTAAGAAAAGAAAAGAGAGGCTTCAAAAGAGAATTTAATTCTCAAAAGAGTTTAACTCTTATATAAAGAAAAGAACTTAGTTCTTTCTCTGGTTGAGGATCTGCAAAGTGCACATCTCCCCATGATTTGAGAATTTAATTCTCATTGGGTTGAGATCCTGCCATGCAGATCTAAAACACAGAGGAGGAATTGAGCTTTGAGAATTTAATTCTCACAGAATGATAGGAATTTAATTCCTTTAAGATAAAATTAGGGTTTAACCCTAGGAATTTAATTCCTTCAGAAAGGACAGAACTAGGGTTTAACCCTAATTGAGAACTTAATTCTCTCAAATTTACAGGAATTTAATTCCCTTAAAAAGAAATTAGGGTTTCACCTTATGCCAGAATCTAATTCTTTACATATATGGGGAATTTAATTCCTACAGAAAAGAAATTAGGGTTTAACCCTATATAAGAATATAATTCTTCAAAAGAAAGAAGGAATTTAATTCCTCTAAAGTTTATTACTAGGGTTTGACCCTATGAAGAACTTAATTCTTAAAAGATGAACAGATTTTTAAAACATGCAAAGAGTCAGAGTCACGTGTTACCACGTGACCCCTGCAAAGATCCACAGAAAAGAGCTTTGAGGCAACGCCTCACGTGCCCCACGTGACCCCTGGAGCACACAGAGAAAAAGGCAAAAGAAACAGAAAAGAGCTCTAGGGCGCTCTCACGTGCTACCACGTGACCCCTTGGCTGAAGCTCTAATAGACAAACACCCAAATTCCCATCACGTGACAGCACGTGATACTTCAAAGTATTCAATACTTTTGACAGAACAAAATAAAGGGAAGCAGGGCGCTCTCACGTGCTACCACGTGACCCCTTTTGCCTTAGTGTTTAACACTAAATTAAAATCTCTGTATCCAGTGTTAACACTGATTTGCTCTAGTGTTGAAACACTAATTTGAAAAAAACTTTATTTGCAGTATTTAACACTGAATTTTATTTAGTGTTTAACACTAATTTAAAATCTCTGTTCCCAGTGATTAATACTGATTTGCCTTAGTGTTAAACACTAATTTGAAATCTCTATTGCCAGTGTTTAACACTGATTTGCTTTAGTGTTTAATACTAATTTGAAAGCCTTGTTGCTAGTGTTTAACACTGACTATCTTTTAGTGTTAAACACTAACTTGCTAATCTTGATCTCAGTGTTCAACATTGTTGGTCTTTAGTGTTTAACACTAGCTTTAGCCCAATTGGCTAAGTTTCTAGAGGCAAAGCCTCTCCTTCAATGAACCAACAGAAGGCTAATACTCCAAACATGATTGGACTTAGCCCAAGCTGGCCACAAGTCCTCAATTCAAACTTAACTGGGCTAATGGGCTCATAATATAATTAAGCGGTCTTGGTTCCAAATTGGGCCAAAGATCATTTAATCTACCTTGGTTTAAGGGTACATCTCTTCACTCCTTTGATACTTGGCATTGTAATCTCTCAACGTCTTCAAAGAGGTGACGGGTCCCGATGACCACGCATTGATACGGACTGTGGGTCCTTAAACTCATGGACTATGATGTCCTTAACCTCGACCGTAATGTCTTAAAACTAACAACGGACTATGACGTCCTTAACCTTGACCGGGATGTCTTAAAACTAACACCGGACTGTGGAGTCCTTAAATCCTTGGACTATGATGTCTTTAACCTTGACCGCAACGTCTTAAAACTAACATTGGACCGCAATGTCCTTAAACTACCTATTGACCGCAATGTCACTAAACTAAGCAACAGGGCCCCCTTAATTGCTCTTTTGTTGGATCTAAACGATCCCGTTAAGTTGATCTTAGTCTGAAAACTAGACTAACGTATCCTTAACAAATGTTTAAGACGATCTTAGTCTCGAACGAGGCTAACGTATCCTTAAACCCAAACCCCCCAAACCCAAATCTAAGATAATACGGATTTGGACTAGTCCACGCCCTACGGGCGACGACATAACTCAGTCTCCGTTTACAATCCACGGGCAACCAAACACAAAACAAACACACACGACACGAAGTGATCATCTGGAGAAGGAGAAAGTTGTTATCGCAATGCGGTAGCGTAATTAACTGCAGGGGCTTGTGCCTGCAGGGAAGAGCGTCCCCACAATCAAAAACCCCTTAAGCGAGGGGGAATCTGACGAAGTCTGCTACATCGGACGCATCCGTTTAAACCTTCGATATGCGGTGCCATAAATCAACTTGGCATCTTCGGAGAGGTGGACGGATAGCACCAATTAGCATCTGCCCCGAATTTTAGGCGAGACGTCTGTCGCGCCGTCCTTCGGAGGGGAACAGATTCTGGCACGCCCGGTGGGACCTTTTCCTCTTTCTACTCCACACTTCGTGTGTCGTGATTCGCGAACCAATCGCGGTTCGCTAATGGTTGCCCTTGGGTTTCGAAGTACTAAGATTTGGTGTTTCGTTTGCTGCAGAAAGCAAAAGGATCAATGACTGGCAACTGCTCGAGCTGTTCGAAATGCAAGTGCAACAGACGCTCCGTCTCACCTGAAGGTGTAGCCTATGGGCCTCAAGCGGCTTCCATCCTCGCCATGCCAGTGGAACAGGTGACTCAGGCCACCACCGGTCTGTTCTTCTGGACCATGCTCCCACCTGCAAGCTTCACCATTCTAGTGCCCACACCGGAAGCGCAAATGAAGTCGGTCTTCGATCGGCTCACTGCTACAACGGCCCCTCTCAACGGGTCGTCCAATGTTAAGCCGGCAGCCTCGGTCTTTACCAGGCTGAACCTAAACTCTAATGGGCCTGCCAAGAAGCCCGTGACCCCTGACATGGCCATCGCAAAAAAGACAGCCATCTCCAGTCCTGAAGTCGTCAAGACGGTTTCTCCTGCTAAAGAGTCAGTCTTTTCAAGGCTGACTATTCCGGCACCTGCTCCTACTCGAGGGTCTGTCTTTGACAGATTAAACATCACCACTCAAAAGACAACGTCAGTCTTTAAGAGGCTGGCACCGGCAGTGCCTCATTCGGACAGGGGGCAAGACGAAGCTGTCCCTATCACCGAGCCAACCCCAACAGCTCGACACGCTCGACGTTGCCACTGGCGCTGAGTAAGGAAGGCCGGAGGCAACCCCCCCTCAGGGCTAACTCCACTGGCTCCAATGGTGGAAGTTGATGCTGTTATTCCAACTGGGAACAACTTTGAACCGCTAAGGAGGGTACGCAAGAACTCTCCGACTGCTACGTTGAAAAGATCTCCTCCACCTGCGGGGAGTGTTACAGAAGCAAAGCCGGACAGCCCCCTCAACGGCTGTCCTCCAAAATTTATAAAGTCTGGCGGAAGGTTCAAGACTCGGTAATTGACCAAGATCGCTCTCGTCAACAGAAAAGGGCGAAAGTGCAGGAAGAAAAGAAACGTCATGTCAAACAACAAAGGACGACAACCACCAGGGTGCCGGCTGCAACGGCCCCCTCAACTTCAACGGCCCACAAGAGAAGAAGGCCAGAGAAAATCCCCGCGCCTGCGGCAAATGCCAAAGGCGATGAGCCTAAACGCCCCAAGTCCGGGGGCATCGTGGTCCATACTGTTTACATGGTGTCTGGAAAGGAGGACAGCCGTGCATCTACGGGTCATAGACCGCTTACACGGTCAGTGACCAAAGCTCAGGAACAACAGCAGAAGCTCCAAGAAATGATGAACGCGATGGCCGCACTCACTGGGCCGAAAGAAAGCCCCGAAGCGTCATCTGATCAACGCCAGGAGCAAGAAACTGACACTGAATTCCTTCGTAGGATATTGGAGAAGAAGGATAAAGAGGCTGCGGAACAAGTAGCCAATATAAAGCGAATGGCCCTCTTGTTCCAGGATATGGCGGGAATGATGATCCAACAAGATTCTTCTGCTGAAGATCCTCCAATCGTCCTTGAAGACGACAGGGGAGAAACGTCAAATCCTCCACCGGCTCTGTCAACAGCCAAGGAGGAGACAATCTCCAAAGCTGACCTAGACGAATATATAGCTCAGCAGATACGGGTTCATCAGGCGACTGAGGCAGCCGGTCAGGTCGTAAAAACGGGGCGACCATATCCGAGCTGGTATGATCAGATCAAGTACCCGCCGGGCTATACAATACCGAAATTTCATGTCTATAAGGGGACGGGCAATCCCCACCAGCATGTTGCCCAGTTCAGGGTGCTTTGCGGCAACACCGGCGGTGATGATAA
Source organism: Agapanthus africanus (assembly GCA_030015575.1). NCBI lineage: Eukaryota > Viridiplantae > Streptophyta > Magnoliopsida > Asparagales > Amaryllidaceae > Agapanthus > Agapanthus africanus. The sequence goes on from CM057346.1 coordinate 532,777,731, forward strand.
ATTGTTGCTTCGCCAGTTCGTCGGTAGCTTGTCAGAAACGGCGTTCGAATGGTACTCTGAGCTCCCGAACGACTCCGTCAAAACATTTGCGGAGATGGAGCTGCTATTTACGCAGCGATTCACGAGCGCCAGCGAACGCACTCCGATAATGGCATTGATTAATGCCAGGGTGAAACCAGGTGAGACATGGGTCCAGTACGCTATACGCTGGCGAAACTTGTGGTCAAAATGCGAACAACGCATCGAGAAAGCACCCGCGGTGGGCATGTTCGTGGGTACCCTAGATCCTCATGCAACTATCTCACAGTTCATGATGTTCTTTAAGCCAACCACGTTCCAGGCTTTGATCAACAATTTGGCCCAGATGGACCAGATGGGTCACAGACCGCCTCCCCCGAAGCCGGAACCTCGGAATGACAAGGGTAAAGGGAAGGCAACCTTCATTGCGAACGCTCAGCAGCAACCCAGTGCCCCAAAGCTGGCGGATCAACTGGAAGAAAGACGGTGATATTATAATGAGAAAATGAAGCGCCCCTACTCATTCCCGCGGGACAAGACGAAGAGGCTATTCGAGCTGGCGGTACGCAACAGGCTTATCAACTTGCCAAATCCAAGGCGACCGCCGCAACCCAGTGAGGTGAATAACCCCAACTACTGCCCTTACCATCAAATGGTAAGCCATCCGATTGAGGATTGCTTCGTCTTCAAAGGATGGATTGAAGATCAATACCTACAGGGCAAGTTTGCGCTGTCCGAGAAGTGGAAGGTGAACCCGCCACAACCGCATACTCCCAAGAAGACGGACGCACCGGGGGCAACTTGCTCTTTCATTGAAGAAGCTCCATGGGAAATCGTGCTTTCAGCAAAAACCAAAAGAATGCTGAATGAGCTCCAGACATGCCCGGCGATCAGGTGGAAGAACCCGCTGGAACCCCAGATCATTGAAGAGATGCTGAAGCCGCGCCCAGCTCCAAAGATCGTTGGTGATGGCCCGAGCACTCACAACCAGCCGTCGAAATCTTCAAAGAAAAAGAAGAAGAAATCTAAGGGGCCCGTGAAGCCTGGCAACAAGCGTACAGACTTGCAGAAACAGATTGACGCGTTGGAGGAGTACAATCAAAAGGCGTGAACTCCCATCACACTCCAAGAGTTCCTCAACCACTTCTTTCAAGAGGAAGATGATGGAGAAGGCTCGTCGGATGAATCCGAGGGATATGTGGCGAGTTGTCATGTGATCTCCCACTCGTTTATGGACAATGAAAAAACTCCTGGCACTGAGAAACTGGGGGCAGAGCCCGAACCGGAACTTGCGTGGCCGACAGACGAAATGATCGACGCCTTTCTAGACGAGACTCGTCTGAAAAGTAAAGCCGATCGGGAGCGTGAGATGGCCGCACCAGAAGGAGACAGATGCAGGCGACTAGACGAAAGAGTCGAAGCACTCCCGCCAGATCAAAAAACATCCGATGCAGATAAAAACATATTCAAGATGAGGAAAAGGTTTGCCAAAGCCATGTCAATGGGAATGAAGCTACCACCCTCGGAAGAAAACACGCTCAATGGAGCGGAAAGGCACCCTAATTACTGCTCATATTATCGGAAGATTTCACACCCCACCGAGGAGTCCGACGCTTTTAAGATATGGTGGCAGGGATATGTTGCTCACCGGCAACATTTTAAGCGAATGAAACGCAGAACCCGTCGGGAGCAAAGAAGTACGACCGAAGGGCATAAAAGAACTACCGGCAACTGTTACATGGTCAACGCCGGGGATCGCAAGTACTCACATTCGGGAGCGATTCTGACGAGGAAATGGCTCTGGGCCCTCTCTTTAAAGAATCCATCTTAGGAAAAGAGGAAGAACCAGAGGTCTGCGAAAACATTCAGCTGCGCAATCGCACGCTCCCGGAAAAGAATCTCGGATCCGCAACTAGAAAAGATAAGGGAAAGGAAAAGGTCGCTGAGGATATCACCTTAGATGACCAAGTTATGAAAGAGCTGACTGCCAAGGACCGCCTAAGAAGAGTAAGGTGGACTACAACATCCTAGCGCATCTGAGGAAGCTACCCTTGCAGCTCAGCATTCTTGACGCCCTCTTATTATCAAAAGAAGCGAGAGATTCATTAATCAAGACGCTGCAAGAGCCCGAGCAATTCCAAGCCTTCCTCGCCGAAGAAAGGATGAAGGATGAACTGGAAGAAGTGCGCACAGCCGATGTCACGTTCGGTGATGAAGACCTTCTTCTTGGGACGTGCGACCACAACCGTCCCCTATATGTCTCCGGATACTGCCACGACATCAAGATAGGCAAAATCCTGGTTGATAACGGATCCTCCGTCAATCTCCTTAATGTTCGGGTGTTGAAGAAAATCTGCATGAGCGTTCAGCACCTCGCTCGTGATAAAATTACCATCTCCGGCTTCGACTCCCAGTCGTCACGGACTCTCGGATCTGTGATATTAACATTACGCTTCGGACTACTCGTCACGGATATTAAGTTTCACGTCATTGACGCTAAGACCTGCTACAATGCTCTACTCGGTCGTCCCTGGTTACACGAGTACAACATCATCCCTTCTACGCAACATCAGTGTATGAAGTATTTCAAGGATGGTCTCGAGTATACCGTAACAGGAGAGCTGAACACGTTCTCCGTGAACGAAGTCCGCAAGTACGAAGACGCAAAATACTTTTTGCCAGATTTCGAGGACATAGAGAGGTGTCGCAAACCAGAGAACAAAGCCGCCGCCACCATTCCTGTTTTCGGGAGTGATACCGAGGAAGAAGAAGAGATAGTTTACGCTGGGCCGTCTCGATGCAACAACCTGGGGCCGTCCGCCCCCATATTGATCTTCAGAAGCGACTCAGAAGATGAGGTTAATGCTGTGTTCTCCATTCGGCCGTCAATACAAGCATTCTCTGGTGATGATCAGAGTTTGCAAATTACCATGATTCCGCGGGAGCACTACAAAGACCTTGACGCACTTGAAGCTTATAATGTGCAAGACCTGCAAACATTTTATGTCCCTCCCAGGCGAAAAGGCGATCCTATTCTATCAGTCCACGGAAACAAGAGTGAAGAAAGAAATCTGGCACGGCGCAGATTCTACGCTTGACAGGCTCCAACCCATCCGTTTGCCCAGATACTACACGAACGGACTAAAAAGACTATTGAAGCGCCAAGAGGTACCTTTAAAACAGACTATTTGACAAGCTCGGTTCTACAACAGGATTTGGGATGCCCCTGGGACTCAGCGCAAGTTGCCCAATGGGAGAATGGAGACGCTTGGGCTTGGATATGTGAGATCCGGGAAACGGGAACGAGTCCACGGTAGCTACGCCATATATAACTTCGATGAAAAAGAGGATGCCCTGTCAGAAAACGCTGACCCCGTATCAAAACTAGATCCCGCAATCAAGGTGCCGAGTCCGTTATTTGAAGAACGAATGGACAAGCTTATCAGGAAAGCGGGTCAAAAAGCTCGGGACGACCATAATCGCGAAATGGCCATCTACGAGAAAGCCAAGATGCAACGTATTTTTCAACAGGCTGCAAAAGACAAAAATACTCCTCCCTGTCAACCTGCTGTGCAAAAGGCTCGACGCAGAGGCAGAAATAAGTCAAAAAGCGGAAAAGGGATTCGACAACGACAACGCGGGATCAAAGAGTCATGTGATCGGGAATTGCGCGGTCCGGATTTGTCCCTCATGAAGAAGATGAGTCGAGCGTATTCTTTCCCTCAAGACAAGACGAAGAAGATACTTGACCTTGCTTTAAAACATCGAATGATTACACTTCCGGAGTCTAAGCACCCTGAGCAAGCTAACAAGGTCTCTCATTCGGGTTATTGCTCTTATCACCAAACCATAGGACACCCTCTCGAAGATTGCTTCACCTTCAAGAACTAAGTCGAAGATCAGTTTCAGCTCGGCAAGTTCGCTCTATCTGACAGTTGGAGGGTAACGCTGCCACAAAAGCACGAACCCAAAGCTACAAGAGCAGAACCAGATCCACGCCGGTCTTGGAAGCGAGTTCGTACTTGTCATATGATAGCAATCAAAAAGGGAGCCCGAGAATATGGATGACCTTCCTTGGTGCTTCGAAAACAGCGATGACGAGGTGATCTCAGAATTTCCACCAGCACCGAAAGAGTTGGAAGATGGGATACACACCACTGCGGATAACCTCAAGAAAATTGAGTTGGGAACGGCAAACGACCCGCGACCGACATTCGTCAGTGAGCCGCTATCTAAAGAAAGGGTAGCTTTATTAAAAGACGTGCTTATGCAGTTTAGAGATTGCTTTGCGTGGAACTATTCCGAAATGCCAGGACTAGATCCAGAAATCGCTGTGCATAAACTGGCGATATCCCCGGATGTCAAGCCAGTCAAACAGGCGCCGAGAAGAATGCGGCTCGAGCTTGAGATGAGCATCAACGCCGAAGTCAAGAAGCTGAATGACTCTGGGTTTATTCAGAAGGTTCAGTATCCTGATTGGATCGCCAACATCGTCCCGGTGATGAAGAAAAATGGGACAGTGCGTATATGCGTGGACTTCCGGGATCTCAATAAAGCCTGCCCAAAGGACGATTTCCCAGTGCCAGTCACTGAACTGATGATAGATAACACGTCCACTCATGAGGTTTTCTCTTTCATGGACTGCTCATCAGGATACAATCAGATAAAGATGCACCCCGAAGACCAGAAGCACACTGCTTTTCGGACTCCTCTGGGTATATTTTGCTACAAAGTTATGCCCTTCAGTTTAAAGAACGCCGGTGCCACCTATCAGAGGGCCATGACGAAGATTTTCGATGACCTCATACATGAAATCGTCGAATGCTACATCGACGATCTCGTAGTGAAAGGCAAATCGTACGAGGAGCATTTAGAGCATCTGAAGACCGTGTTTCAACGCCTTCGGCAATACAACTTGAAGATGAACCCTCTCAAATGCGCGTTCGGGGTATCCTCAGGTAAGTTCCTAGGGTTCATCGTCCGGCACCGGGGTATCGAGATAGATCCGTCGAAGATCAAGGAGATCATGGAAATGCCACCGCCAAAGACTCTCAAACAATTGCGGTCTCTCCAAGGAAAGCTCGCGTACATCCGGCGATTTATAGCCAACCTTTCAGGCAAGTGCCGCCCTTACAGTCACCTGATGAAGAAGGGAACCCCTTTCGTTTGGGATCACAAATGCCAGAGCGCTCTGGATGAAATCAAGAAGTACCTCCAGAACCCGCCAGTGTTGGCTGCTCCGGTTAAGGGAAAGCCTCTCATTCTTTATACAACTGCCCTCGAAGGTTCCTTAGGCGCATTATGGGCACAAGAGAACGACCAAGGGAAAGAAAGAGCACTCTACTATTTGAGTCGGGTTCTACCGGGGGCAGAAAGCAACTATTCCTCCATTGAAAAACACTGTCTGGCGTTGATCTTCGCGATAACAAAGCTCAGGCACTATGCGTTGGCGCATGAAGTCCGTCTCATTTCGAAGGTGGACCCCCTTAAGTATTTGATGTCGAAGGCTATATTGACAGGACGGCTCGCTAAATGGGCCCTACTCTTGATGGAGTTCTCGATAATGTATCAACCTCTCAAGGCAGTGAAAGGCCAGGCCATCGCCGACTTCCTCGCTGAGCATCCGATACCTGCCGATTCTTCTCTGAATTGCGAATTGCCAGACGAACATGCGTTTGATGCGATCGACGGTAGTGGTACCCGGTGGGAGCTTTATTTCGATGGAGCATCCTCCATGAAGAAGCGCAAGCAAAGTACCCCTATAATCAAATCGGGTGTAGGCCTCATCTTCGTAACTCCCCAAGGAGGGATAATGCGCTTTGCTTTCTCCTTAACAGAGCCGAGGACGAACAATGAAGCCGAATACGAAGCTTTGATAGCAGACCTCGAGATCGCCATCGACACGGGAATTGAAAACCTCCTTATATACGGAGATTCTCAACTGGTCGTCAGTCAAGTAAATGGCGATTATCAAACGTGCAAATCCGAACTGGTAAAGTATGGCGAGAGAGTACAGCAATTACTGACTCAAATCCCCTCCTATATGCTGGAAACATACCGCGTGTGGAAAAAAGCAAAGCGGATGCGTTAGCCAAACTCGCTAAAGAACTGGCTGATGAGAACCTCGATGACGTCAGAATCGTGGTACAAAGCCGTCAGGTCCTCACCCCAACAGAAATGTCTCCGGAATCATCCGAAGAAAAAGGAGTGACCGAGCAAAAGGCTATGCAAATAAAGGACCAAGAGAAGGCTGAAGATTGGAGAGAAGTCTTCATAGACTACTTCAAATCCCATCGAACGCCTGAAGATGCGTCCTCAAGACATCAGCTTATGAAACGAGCTCTGTCTTTCGCTTTCGTCAATGATACTCTGTACAAGAGGTCGTTTGATTCTCTATGGTTGAGATGCCTGGCATCTGATGAAGCAAAAAGAGTCATTCAGCAAGTTCACGACGGACTCTGCGGTTCTCACCAAGCAGGCCCGAAAATGAAGTTGAAGATTAAACGAATGGGCTACTATTGGCCCACGATGATCCAAGACTGTCTCGAGTATGCGAAGCAATGCCACTCGTGCCAGATTCATGGGGACTTTATCCATAAACATCCAAATCCGCTACATCCAACGGTGGCTAGCTGGCCGTTCGAAATGTTGGGGACTGATATAATCGGCCCCATCGAACCAACGTCGTCCAGAGGACATCGATTCATTTTGGCGACAACTGATTACTTCTCCAAATGGGCAGAAGAAGTACCGCTGAGGGAAGTGAAGACGGAGAATATCCTCTATTCCTTCAAGACGCACGTCATTTATCGGTTTGGAACTCCGCGACGGATTATCTCCGATAACGGGCCAGCCTACAGAAGCCATAAGATCAGCCGCTTCGCGCAACAACACAACATAGACTGGAGATATTCCTCAGTGTATAATCCCCGAGCCAACGGTCTAGCTGAGGCTTTCAACAAGACCTTGACGAAGATCGTGAAGAAGATGGTGTCCCGAAACAAGAAGGACTGGCACGAGAGATTGCAAGAAGCTCTCTGGGCCTATCGAACTACGTTCAAGACAGCCACGAACACAACGCCGTACGCGTTGGTATTCGGTACGGAAGCAGTACTCCCCCTCGAGATAGAGTTACCCTCTCTATGAGTAGCAGTCCACTACGAGCTGACAAATGAAGAAAATGCTCACCTTCGGCTTGAGGAGCTTGACGCCCTTGATGAAACCCGGCTCATAGCGCAACAAAATCTGGAGGCTTATAAAGCAAAGATGATGCGCTCATATGAAAGATTGACCAGGCCGAGGACATTCCGCCAAGGCGAACTCGTGCTAGTGGTCAAAAAACCTATGATCCCCAATCGCGCCAAGCGGGGAAAATTCGAGCCGAACTATGAAGGCCCGTACATCATAGACAAGGTCTACCAGGGCGGAGCCTATCTACTCATGGATATGCACAGTGAAAGACCTTTCAGGCCAATAAACGGCCGCTTCCTGAAGAAATACTATGCTTGATGGGTTGAGGCCTAGGTCAATGATAGATGACGACGACTATGTCCGCTCGCTATCTTCCTAAGCCCGAACTCTATAAGTAGTAACCGGCCTTCTTCAACAACGGACCGAAACGTCCTTAAACTAATAACGGACCGAAACGTCCTTAAACTAATGACGGACCGAAACGTCCTTAAACTAGCGACGGACCGAAACATCCTTAAACTAACGATGGACCACTATGTCCTAAAACCAGCTGTTGACCGAGATGTCGATAAACTACGGTGGATTGCAGCATCTCAAAGCTGATACAAAAAAAAATATAATAAAAATAAAAACGGTATGTCCATAAGCGAAATGGGCACGGATGAAAACCCGAAAGGGCTCCGTGAGTAAAACAGTAGGGCTACCGACGAGTGTTTGTGAAAACCCGAAAGGGCGCAACCTCGTTAAAGGACACTTGCAGGGTCCTCACGACCTTGTAAGGAGAAACCACCAGCGTGAGATCCTTACGACTCACAAGGGAGCAACACACTTACGAGTCCTCACGATTCCTAAGGAGAAATTACACTTGCGAGATCCTCACGACTCGTAAGGAGAACTCTCTTATGAGACCCTCACGGCTCATAAGATTTGAAAGTCTTAAGTTACAGAAACCTGAACCTGTTCTTAAGCAAACCCCCCCACAACCTTCGATATTGCCCTACAAGCGGCTCAATTCTGACCCTTGTATACAATCCATGGGCACGAATAAACATTTCCCTAACAAAGTCCCACCAGCGACTAGGGATATGCTCACACGGTAAACAACCCTTATGAGTCCTCTCGACTTATAAGGAGAAAACCCTTTTGTAATATCCTTACGACTTACGGGGGAACATTCACTTAGGAATCCCCACGATTCCCAAGAAGAAAACACACCTACAAGATCCTCACGACATGTAGGGAGAAATACCTTTGTGAGACCCTTACGGCTCATGAAGTCAAAAGCCTTAGTCGACAGGACGCTTAACCCTGTTTACTAAGCCACCTTTGTTCAACATCGACAGAGGCAAATGATGATTCGCTCCTGGCAATATCCCAGTTGTAGCGGTGCTGATACCAAAATCGGTGTCTAAATCCAAGCTTGCAGCGAAAAGCCAGCAAGCCACACATGCATACGAAATAGCCGAATTGATGGGGCAACTTGCAATAAAAAGCAGCAAGTAAAAATGTATGCATGCAAAAATAGCTGAAATGATTGGGCAACTCGCAATAAAAAGCAGCGAGTGAAAAATAAAAAAATATAGCCGAAATGATTGGGCACCGCGAAAAATAGCCGAAATGATGGGGCAATTGCGACCTTCGCGATATAAAAGCTGAAATGATAGAGCATCGCGGGAAAAGAAATAAAATAAAAATGAAAGTTTTGCCCTACAGGTGATGCTACATCAATCCCTGTATACAATCCAGGGGCGCAAACGAAGAAGGAATCACACTCCTCCTCCCCAGGTTTCATCAGAAGAAGAAGCCAAATCTCGATGGATCACAGACAGCCTAGAGATCTTCTCAACACTCGTCTCATTACAGCAGACACAACATCAAGCAAAGCGGAACAACGGCAACTCCCAGTTCCATGACTCGGCAATGTACTCCCACTGAGAGTCAAATCCCAACTCGGTGAAATACAGATATAATCAACAAAATTCCTGGTCAAGTGGAACACGGATAACGTCACTCTTTGACCCCGTAGAAAACGTCCAGAGCGGATCCTGGTCCTCGCAGAGCACGGCAGTGAACCCGTGTGTGAAGCATCCAGAGCGGATCCTGGTCCTCACAGAGCACGGCAATGAACCCGTGTGAAGCATCCAGAGCGGAGCCTAGTCCTCGCCGAACACGGCAGTGAACCCGTGTAAGCATCTAGTGCAAAATTCCTGGTCACGTAGAACGCGGATAACGTCACTCTTTGACCCAGCGGAAAACGCCCAGAGCGAAGCCTGGTCCTCGCAGAACATGGCAGTGAACCCATGTGAAGCATCCAGAGCAAAATTCCTGGTCACGTGGAATGCGGATAACGTCACTCTTTGACCCCACGGAAAACGTCCAGAGCGGAGCCTGGTCCTCGCTGAACACGGCAGTGAACCCGTGGGAAGCATCCAGAGCAAAATTCCTGGTCACATGGAACGCGGATAACGTCACTCTTTGACCCCGCGGAAAATGCCCAGAGCGGAGCCTGGTCCTCGCAGAACACGGCAGTGAACCCGTGTGAAGCATCCAGAGCAAAATTCCTGGTCATGTGGAACGCGGATAACGTCACTCTTTGACCCCGTGGAAAACGTCCAGAGCGGAGCCTGGTCCTCACTGAACACGGCAGTGAACCCGTGGGAAGCATCCAGAGCAAAATTCCTGGTCACATGGAACACGGATAACGTCACTCTTTGACCCCGTGGAAAACGTCCAGAGCGGATCCTGGTCCTCGCAGAGCACGACAGTGAACCCGTGTGAAGCATCCAGAGCGGAGCCTAGTCCTCGCCAAATACGGCAGTGAACCCGTGTGAAGCATCTAGTGCAAAATTCCTGGTCACGTGGAACGCGGATAACGTCACTCTTTGACCCCGCGGAAAACGCCCAGAGCGGAGCCTGGTCCTCGCCGAACACGGCAGTGAACCCGTGTGAAGCATCCAGAGCAAACATCGGACTCTGGAGTCCTTAAAATCCACGGACTATGATGTCCTTAACCTCGACCGTAATGTCTTAAAACTAACGATCAACCATGATGATTCTAGACTGATTTTACCTTGGTTAAAGGGTACATCTCTTCACTCCTTTGATATTTGGCATTGTAATTCCTCAACGTCTTCAAAGAGGTGACGGGTCCCAGTAACCACACGTTTCGTGGACTGTGGAGTCCTTAAATCCATGAACTATGAGGTCCTTAATCTTGACCGTGATGTCTTAAAACTAACATCGGACTGTGGAGTCCTTAAGTCCATGGACTATGACGTCCTTAACCTTGACCGTGATGTCTTAAAACTAACATCGGACTGTGGAGTCCTTAAATCCACGGACTATGAGGTCCTTAACCTTGACCGTGATGTCTTAAAACTAATATCGGACTGTGGAGTCCTTAAATCCATGGACTATGATATCCTTAACCTTGACCGTGATGTCTTAAAACTAACATTGGACTGTGGAGTCCTTAAACCCACGGACTATGAGGTCCTTAACCTTGACCGCGACGTCTTTAAACTACGGTACCCTGGAAAACATCCCAAACCAACCTCTGACCCCGTGAAATACGGATAAGGGCGACCGCACCCAGCACTTGCGGGTCCCACGACCTGTAAGGAAGAAAACTCTCTTGTGAGATCCTTACGACTCTCAAGGGAAAACCCGCTTAAGAATCCTCACGATTCTTAAGAGGAACTTACACCTACGGGATCTTCTCGACCTGTAGGGAGAAAAACTCTTTATGAGACATCACGGCTCGTAAAGCTCAAAAGTCTTAGGAGGCAAATCTTAACCCTGAATCCTAAGCCATCGCTGCCCTGCAGAGAGACCAAGATAAATTGTCCGCAGAACACATTCAATAAAAAGGAGACACACTATTGAGAAGAAAAATATGTCTTTATTCATAAACCAAAATGGATACAAAGTACAATTCGTGAAGGAACAAAAAATATATACTCTCATTCAGGAGTATGTACAAAAGAAGAAAAAGGTAAAAGATACAAGTTTTCAAGCCGGCGGGCGATTTACCAATTTTGCTAGCTCATCCTTCTTTTGCTGGGCCACAGCTTCGTGATTCAGGATCACTAGAAGACGGACCTCCGCTTGAGCCTGCTGGGCCTGATATGAGGCGAGCCGGCCTTCGAGCTCTTTCTCAGTAGCCTTGTGAGCCTCGACCCTTTCGCGAGTGAACACGACAGCTTTATCAAGAGCCACCACCTCTCTGATAGACTCTTGAAGTACCCGCCAGAGTTCATACGCTTTATTGGCTTTGGCTGTGAGGCTGGTTTGAAGCTCGCTCAATGCCTTAGAGGCCAGATCCCTTTCCGAGAATTTGCGGCCGAGCCTCTTCTCGCATGATGCCATGTTTGCCGCACATGGTGCTATCAGCCCCCGCAAGTCCGCCTTTGCAGCCATGGCCTCCGAAGAAAGGCGTGAACACTCAAGGGCATGCAAGCAAGCCTCCACCTGCCGACAGAACTCCACCCAGACTCGCACCACCTCTTTGCTATGGTAGGTAGCAAGAAAAGGAAGAGAACCGTTAGCTTCAGTGGCAAATGCTTCAGCTGTGGTTGCTCTGCCAGCACGAAGCTCCTCGATCAAAGATGACAAAGAGACAAGGCTTAACTGGGCCAGGCACTCTGAGGCTCGCAAAGCATAGGGGCCGGGCGGCATGGCGATACGCGATTCCAGCGCTATGGGGGCTGGCAAGGCTGTTCGGATTTGAAAAATGTCAGTAAAACTCTTAAGCAAAGGAACAAGTGGGACTATGTTGAAATGTCACTCACCTACGGTCATGCAAGTAGGAGCTGAAGGTTCCCCTGGCCCTTCGAGGACCTCAACCTCGTCATCGGCCTTCAAAACTGTAGAGAACGTCAATGTCAATACGCAAAATAACAGCGATGCTATAAGAAATGGCGAACGACACTAACCTTGTCCAGATGAGAGGACGGTGCGTTGATGGGATATCGCCTGCGGAGCTGCCATCTCCAACAGACGCTGAAACGATTGCCGGGGAGATAAATCAGCGATAGAGGCCGCCAGCCCGCGCAATTCTGGGAAAACAAAAGAGTATAGACAACAGAAAGATTGCTAATTTAGAATGTGGAAGGTTACCTTCAACACTCCTCCCATTCTGAGTCGAAGGGATGGCGGCTTCAACGGCCTCCGCCGTGATCTCCGGCTCCAGCAAAAGGAGGGTAGTCCCGACTACCTCTCCTCCAGCCTCTGGACCGCCCACAAGAAGAGTCGTTGGGACGGCAACCCCCAAAGGAGCCTCTTCCAAAAGAGCAAGCGCTCCGTGATCAGGAACCGCCACTGGAGGCTCTATGGCAAGAGGAACAGCCTCGTCAGCCCCTTCTACATCGAGCAAGGCTACATCGGGAATGTCAACGGGCTCTAGCTGCAACAAGCCCGTAGGGACCTCCCCCATCGCCGAGGACTCTGCACAATCTACACAAGAATCAGAATACATATATACGGGCATAAACAATCTGAAAAACTGCAAAGAAGTATTAAAAAAAACATACTAATGCGCAGGGAAGCCTTCAATATGGCCTCTTCAAGCCGATGCTCCTTCTCAAGGAGGCGTGCTCACCGGGGTTCGAGGGTGGACTCGTGACCGCCGGTCCATAAGGAAAGCACGTCCGCGGCATCCTTCGAAGCGGCCTGCTTCAGCGCCCTTTCTCTCCACTCCTCCAAAGGGCTAATAAACCGCCGCCGGATTCATGAGGGGTCTTCATAGAAGATTACGGCAGGATAAGCTTTCTTGGGAACCCTTGCGTTCTGAGACTCATCTTTAGAACGCCGTATGGCCTCAGCCAAGTGTATGGCTTCCTCGGCGGCCGAACTCGGGAAAAGTAGTTCAGCATCTGATTCCTGCAGGGCCAACGGTTCATCCTCAAGAATGGGCTCAGACTCTGTTAAAGAGTCGAGCAAGTTAGTAGCAACCTTCCTTCGACGCTTGGACCCAGAGCCGGTTGTCGAGGACAACCGCTTCCTTCCCCGTGAAGCCTTAGTGCGGCGTCGGCCCACGTCGCCCTCAACACCCTCAACACCCTCATCCCTGTCACCCTCACCCGGTGCCACAACCGAGGATGACACCGCCATTGTCAATGCCGCAGGGGGGGGTGCCGCCTCAGGTGGTGGCGCTGTTACCGGAGCCCGTTTACCCCGTGACCGAGTACCCAGAGGCATACCAGCTGTTGGGGTAAGATCCACTCCCGACTCTCTCGAAATAAGCGCGGTGCCGGTATCCCTCAGAGGAAAGCGGACCGGGGCGCGCGGTCGCAGCGTAGCTCCTGTGGCCAGAACCTGAGTAGGGGAACCGTGGCCGAGAAGTACTCTTCTTTCCTCAATAATAATCGGGTTGACCCGATGGAGATACCAGCCCGTGAACGACCCCATGCACCGGGGCATGTAATCACCATCGGGGATCATGAACTGGGAACCGGTGTTCAGCCTCACAAAGTGGTGGGCGGCATCTCGAACGGCCTCGAGCGAAGGAACCGGTGCGACTATGAAAGCCTCAAACGGGACGCCCTGATCGTAGCCAAACTGCCGGGCAAAGCGATGCGGATTGTACCTCATAAAGAGGGCCGCGCTATCCTGACGGAATACCAGGTAACCCGGTCTGATTGCGTATAAGCGCGCGGCCTCCCGGGGCTTGAAAGAGGGCGCGTTATCTATTGACCGGTCCCAAAACGGCTGGGCTGAACCCGCGGAAGAAGATAAGACCCGATCATTAAAAACCAATCCGCCAGCAGTAGCATAAGGAGAAATCAACGCCCGAATAGCCCCGAATTGAGTCGGGTCAGCGGCAGAAGCATCCACCAATCGCATAAGCCGCGGGAAGGTATAGGCGTCATAGAATGCGGGCCTTTGATGCATAGCGAAAGCACCCAAGATGTGCATTTCGATCCAAGACGTAAAGTAGTGAAGCGAGAAATTTACCACATCTACGTCAGGGGTGGAAGTATTAGCTGCAGCGCCCAACCCGTGATAGAGATGCGCCAATGCCGGGATGCCAACGACTAGCCGCGTTCCTTCCGCTATACGGTGAGCTAGGTAGATGACCAAAACTCTCATAAAGCGGCGATGCATAGGGATGACAAACCAGCTGAGCCAGCCACTGATGAACCCAACGAAGAACGTCTCCTCATCCATGCCGGGAGCTGCAATGGATTCGAAAGACATCGGCGACATTATGGGGATGTAGTACTGCGATAGATCCGATTCATTGGTCGGCAGCTTCTTCGGACCAAACCCAAAGGGGTCTTTGATATTTGCGAACTTCGGAGCTGTCTTCGACAAGACGTCTTCGCGAAGGAAGCAGGCAATGAAGCTCTTAAAAGTAACGCCCTGCTCCTCAGATTCGGTGAACAATCGGTCAAAGATACCTAACGCCTTGATCAAACTAGGACGCTTGTGGTGGACGGCATTCTCAGCAGACAAACCGTCAAGCGGTGCGGGCTCGGGCTCAAAGACGTATTCATCAGAAGGCAGCAACTCCTCATAAAGTTTCCCTCAAATTGGCAGCCCCGAGATCTCATAATATTCCCCCAAAGAGATCGAAACCTCTCTGTCCCCCAGAAGAAAAGTGTTGGTGGGGAGATTCCATTGATTCAAGAACGCCTTAACCCACCAGACATGCGGGGATTGATAATGGAAGAGCGACGCATATATCGCCTGGTAAAGCCCGACCTTCTGCAGCCGCGCACGATGGGTAGCAAGGATATAGCGAGCCCAGAGGAGGTAGCCCATGGGGTGTGAGGAGTGAGCCCTATCTTATAAATCTTTCCCCATGGGTGGGCCTCACCCTAGCAAATGTGTCGCCCCAGGATATCTATAGCTGGGATCGGATGGTTCGGGATACCGGTTGTCGAAGGCTCGAGCCATCCCGTTGGAGTCCAATTTGGCATCTCCACAGCGAAAACCGTCCTCGAAGGGTCCATCGGCAAGAACGGGAAAGTGGGTTCTGTCGGCACTTCACAGAGGAAACTTCGACGACCCTGGATGATATGGCTGTACCAAGTTCCCCATAGAAGTAAGCTAGTACAGTTCGGGTCATAAGCCTGGATCATCGCCATCGCTTCCTCATCAGATAGTGACTGAGGAAAAGCGTCCCCCGAGCGAGTGAAGGGAAAGTGCGGAACAGAAGCCATCACACCTGAAACAAAGTAAAGGAAAACTGTCAAAAGTGAAGCCAGCAATATATATATAGATATGTGTACACACACACACACACACACACACACGAGCATAAATCTATGAAGACAGTTGAAGAAAGCGACAGAGGACTTGTTTGGTAGGACCATTAGTTACAAAACATGGGGGTCCCACGAAATCAAGATGACGGCTGGCTAATGATGAGGCACAACAACTATAACGAGACAAAGGGGAATATTATCATTAAATAAGCAGTGGGTTTCAAGTGACCCTACACATTCCCCTAAAAGACAAATCCATCTTGGGCTCTGTGATGAATCAAACAGAATCAAGGGAATTAAATTCCCAAAGACCAACAGTGTAAATGCTTCTAGATTGTGAAGAAGATGACTCAAAGCAAGAAAACCCATGAAGGTCTCTAGGAAGAACTTGGTTCTTTATAGGAATTAAATTCCTTTTTTTGAAAAAGGGAATTAAATTCCCAGAAAATGTGGTTCCAGAGCCAGAGCTCCTTGGAGATGGAATTAAATTCCATGGAAGGGAAAACCGACACCATCATCTCCCTAAAGGTTAAAGAGACCCTAAGAGATCTACAGTTTGAAAATTAGATGGTTTTCTGTTCTTGTGGAAGAACTTAAACTAAAAAGAAATATGTGTTCTTGTCAAAGGGAAAAACCCTTGATCTGGATTTAAAATCCGGTGGTGATTTTTGTGAAAGTCCTTCGGTCGCTCAAGATGATTACCTGAGGAAAAGGAATCAGTCAACAGAGTTAAACTCTGGAAAATTTTTGGAACAGAGAACTAAGCTCTGGAAAGGAGAATTAAATTCTCAGAAAGAAAAGTATGCAAGGAGGAAGATGAGCAAAGTGGAGGCGCTTCTGAAAAGACATGGGCATTTATAGGATGGGATGGAAAACGTTTCATTTACCATACTCCCAAGGCAGATCCAACGGTCACAAAAGTGACAGCGTTGCACTCACGTGCAGACACGTGAGAGCAACGCTGTGGGGTCATTTGTTCCCTGATTAAAAATCATGAAAAGATTCAGAAGAGGCATCACGTGCTCACACGTGACCAGTGGTCACATGTTGGCACGTGATGGTTAAGCAGCGGCACAGAGCATATTTGTTCTCTAATTAAAAGTCAGGAAGAAGCTTCAGAAGAGGCATCACATGCTCATACGTGACCAGTGGTCACATGTTGGCACGTGATGGTTAAGCAGCGGCCAGAGAACAGAGCGCAGAAGAAGAGAAGCCCATTTCAGGGGTCACGTGCCTACACGTGACCAGGGGTCACGTGCTCACACGTGACCAACGGTCACGTGGCCACACGTGACCGGCTTTAAAAGCCTTATTCTTTAATAGAATTAAATTCTGAGGAAAGATCCTTCAAATCTTTCCAAAATGAAGAAGAATTATTTGAAATCGTTGGATCAAGAATCTGAAGGTGATTAAATATCACCGATTTATGGAAAAATCTTGGACATGGAAAGATTTCCTCCTAAATCTAACCGAAATAACAAAGAGATATCTTTGGATTTAAAATCCAATGGGGAATAAAATTCACCTAATAATCTAAAGGCCCAGATTAATGATGAATATAAATCAAATCTCTCAATAAACAAATCAAATCTTTCAATGAAAGATTCGCTAAAACGGATTGATTCTTTTTCTTCTCCTATAAATAGGAGTCAAAAAGAAGAGAAGAGGGACACACAGAGATACATACAGAGGAATATATAGAGCCTTGGAATCTTGAAAATTCAGAAGGAAGAATTTGATTCTCTGCAAAAGAAAAACCCTAGGTAAGAAAAGAAAAGAGAGGCTTCAAAAGAGAATTTAATTCTCAAAAGAGTTTAACTCTTATATAAAAAAAAGAACTTAGTTCTTTCTCTGGTTAAGGATCTGCAAAGTGCATATCTCCACATGAATTGAGAATTTAATTCTCATTAGGTTGAGATCCTGCCATGCAGATCTAAAACACAGAGGAGGAATTGAGCTTTGAGAATTTAAATCTCACAGAATGATAGGAATTTAATTCCTTTAAGATAAAATTAGGGTTTAACCCTAGGAATTTAATTCCTTCAGAATGGACAGAACTAGGGTTTAACCCTAATTGAGAACTTAATTCTCTCAAATTTACAGGAATTTAATTCCCTTAAAAAGAAATTAGGGTTTCACCTTATGCCAGAATCTAATTCTTTACATATATGGGGAATTTAATTCCTACAGAAAAGAAATTAGGGTTTAACCCTATATAAGAATATAATTCTTCAAAAGAAAGAAGGAATTTAATTCCTCTAAAGTTTATTACTAGGGTTTGACCCTATGAAGAACTTAATTCTTAAAAGATGAACAGATTTTTAAAACATGCAAAGAGTCAGAGTCACGAGTTACCACGTGACCCCTGTAAAGATCCACAGAAAAGAGCTTTGAGGCAACGCCCCACGTGCCCCACGTGACCCCTGGAGCACACAGAGAAAAAGGCAAAAGAAACAGAAAAGAGCTCTAGGGCGCTTTCACGTGCTACCACGTGACCCCTTGGCTGAAGCTCTAACAGACAAACACCCAAATTCCCATCATGTGACAGCACGTGATACTTCAAAGTATTCAATACTTTTGACAGAACAAAATAAAGGGAAGCAGGGCACTCTCACGTGCTACCACGTGACCCTTCTTGCCTTAGTGTTTAACACTAAATTAAAATCTCTGTATCCAGTGTTAACACTGATTTGCTCTAGTGTTCAAACACTAATTTGAAAAAAACTTTATTTGCAGTGTTTAACACTGAATTTTATTTAGTGTTTAACACTAATTTAAAATCTCTGTTCCCAGTGATTAATACTGATTTGCCTTAGTGTTAAACACTAATTTGAAATCTTTATTGCCAGTGTTTAACACTGATTTGCTTTAGTGTTTAACACTAATTTGAAAGCCTTGTTTCTTGTGTTTAACACCGACTATCTTTTAGTGTTAAACACTAACTTGCTAATCTTGATCTCAGTGTTCAACATTGTTGGTCTTTAGTGTTTAACACTAGTTTTAGCCCAATTGGCTAAGTTTCTAGAGGCAAAGCCTCTCCTTCAATGAACCAACAGAAGGCCAATACTCCAAACATGATTGGACTTAGCCCAAGCTGGCCCTAAGTCCTCAATTCAAACTTAACTGGGCTAATGAGCTCATAATATAATTAAGCGGTCTTGGTTCCAAATTGGGCCAAAGATCATTTAATCTACCTTGGTTTAAGGGTACATCTCTTCACTCCTTTGATACTTGGCATTGTAATCTCTCAACGTCTTCAAAGAGGTGACGGGTCCCGATGACCACGCATTGATACGGACTGTGGGTCCTTAAACTCATGGACTATGATGTCCTTAACCTCGACCGTAATGTCTTAAAACTAACAACGGACTATGACGTCCTTAACCTTGACCGGGATGTCTTAAAACTAACACCGGACTGTGGAGTCCTTAAATCCTCGGACTATGATGTCCTTAACCTTGACCGCAACGTCTTAAAACTAACATTGGACCGCAATGTCCTTAAACTACCTATTGACCGCAATGTCACTAAACTAAGCAACAGGGCCCCCTTAATTGCTCTTTTGTTGGATCTAAACGATCCCGTTAAGTTGATCTTAGTCTGAAAACTAGACTAACGTATCCTTAACAAATGTTTAAGACGATCTTAGTCTCGAACGAGGCTAACGTATCCTTAAACCCAAACCCCCCAAACCCAAATCTAAGATAATACGGATTTGGACTAGTCCACGCCCTACGGGCGACGACATAACTCAGTCTCCGTTTACAATCCACGGGCAACCAAACACAAAACAAACACACACGACACGAAGTGATCATCTGGAGAAGGAGAAAGTTGTTATCACAATGCGGTAGCGTAATTAACTGCAGGGGCTTACGCCTGCAGGGAAGAGCGTCCCCATAATCAAAAACCCCTCAAGTGAGGGGGAATCTGATGAAGTCTGCTACATCGGACACATCCGTTTAAACCTTCGATATGCGGTGCCATAAATCAACTTGGTATCTTCGGAGAGGTGGACGGATAGCACCAATTAGCATCTGCCCTGAATTTCAGGAGAGACGTCTGTCGCGCCGTCCTTCGGAGGGGAACAGTGGGAGGCTTGTTTCATGGATCTCAGATCCAGGAAAAGAACTAAGTTCTTTTATGAGGGTTAAACCCTTGGATATGCAGATCAGATGCTCTGATCTCTATTATTATTTTTATTTACCTCGAAGAGAGGTATTCTTCTTTCTTTCCTCTTAAAGCTTTCTTCTTGCTTGCTCTAAAGTTTATGGTGGGTTTCTCTGTACAAGACTTGAATTCTTGGGTCCTTTTTATAGTAGAGGCTAGTCTGTCTATTTAGTTAAAGAAATCTCTTATTGAGAGATCTTTAATTGATTTGGGGATTTTATCCACCGTTGGATATTTGATCCAAGAACTTCTGTTTTACAGAAGATATCTTTTTTGTAACAAGATTAGGGAAATATTTCCCCATACAGAATTTATTCTGCAGATAGCTGATTTTTTTAATCACCATTGGATTTTTTAATTCAACGGTGCTCTATTTTACAGAGAGTAATCTTTCTTGTTTAGAAATATTTGAGGAATATTTCCTCAGCAGAACTTAATTCTGCACTTTGGTGATTTATCACCTCCATTGAGTTTTTGATCCAACGGCTCTGTCTAATCAGAGAGCTTTTAGTTTTGGCACTGGCGCCCTCGTGCGAGGCACGTGAGGTGCTGCCCCATAGGTTTTTTTTAACTCTTCGCGCTGGCACCCTCGTGTAAGGCACGTAAGGCGCCTCAGAGTTTTTAACTCTTGGCGCTGGCGCCCTCGTGCAAGGCACCTGAGGCGCTGCCTCAGAATTTTTAACTCTTGGCGCCGCCTTTCAAATTTTGAACAGAGATTTGCTCTTTTATTGGGGAAACAAATGCCTCCCCACCGTTGTGCTCACGTGCCTTACACGTGAGTGCAGCAGTGGCAGCTTTTCCACCGTTGGATTTTCTTAGAAGTTGAATCCACTTCCTGTGCCTATAAGTAGGGCCTTTGGCCCTTGAGATGACTGCTATTCATCTTCTTTTGTTCTTCTTTTTTCTGAGAATTTAATTCTCCTTTCAGAGTTTAGATCTCTATCCAAAGAAATCTCTTCTAGAGTTAGAACTCTGCCCAAAAATTTGGTAAGGATCATAATCGAACCCCTTAATAGAGCTTTGCTCTTCTTAGATCGTAGATCTTAAGATATATTTTAGGGTTGCTTAACCCATTAATTAGAACACTGTTCATCTTCCATGAAGAACTCTTAGAGTTTGTTTTGCAGATCTTAAAGATTTTAGGGTTTTACCCTGTTAAAAGCTTTGCTTTTGAGGGTTCTGGTAGATTACCCCATCGTCTTTACAGAGCACAGCTCTTTAGAAATTTTTGGGGAATTTTATTCCCTTCTTAATTAAAGTTGACAGATGTGAAATCTGTTTGCAGAGCACAGCTCTCGAGGGAGTTTAACTCCTTAGCCTAATGAGGTTTCTCATTAAATGAGAATCCTTCTAGAATTCCATTCTTAATGAGTGACTGCCCCATCAATGATGGGACTTCAACGCCGTTTTTATTTTAGACTCTAAGAATCTTGATATTTAATTGCTAATCTTTTATTGAATTTTCTTTCCAGATACTATGGCTTCTTATCTGTATGATCTTGATGAGATTATCTCCTATGAAGACATTCGCGTCCAAGGCCGCTGTCAAGACCAGGAGTTTACGGATGCCCAATGCGTTGAGGTGATGCATCGCTTCGGTGACTACAACGGTCGATTACTCCCCGTCGTTCCGCTCTTTTGAGAATTATCATGGGGGAGATTTGGGAATCACTTCCTGAATTTAACGAGGCTATGCCGCTTGAGGCACTTGATGATGCCGAAGACAAGGTGCACTCAGTATATCTGATGGGCCTGATCTCGAAGAAGCAGCGAGATGATCTTGTCGATATTTTGTATCAGGTTTTCCAACAGTTTGCCTACCAGAGGACAGACGATATCAGCGGGAATCCCGACGCTTTCATTCATGAGAAAATACATAAGAAAATGGTCAGAGAAGCCAAAAGCATTTTACTCAGACTTGCTTCTGAATTCTTAAATCCATGCCGAGGATTCAGTGTCTTACCATTGTAAACATTTTGATGATATTTTTGTTTTGTTGTTATCACTGATGTATAACTTTTCTCAAGAATGAATGGCAAAATTTCTCTTTCTTTTTTACCACTGCAGATAGGTGTCTCATGTGAAGTAGTAGTTACTCGTATATAAAATGCCGGGGCCCCCGTAGTATACGTGCGAGGCATGTGAGGCGCTGCCTCAGAGTTTTTAACTCCCGGCGCTGGCGCCCTCGTGCAAGGCACGTGAGGTGTTGCCTCATTACTGAAGGTGTCTTTTCACCTTTTTTCTCTGCTTCCTATGGATCAACTATCTTGTTCCCCATGCCCCTTTTTCTGGTCTTGGAAATAGTTCCACCATGCACAAAATTTTCCGTGCGTAGATTTGAACGTTTCTCTTTATAACCCGAAGCTATATATTCCTTCTTCTCTTCAAAGAGAAACCCATTTCTACTAACAGAACTCAAATAAACCAGTTATGGCTTGCAATAGTTCTCACGCTTTTCGGCAACCATGGGAGGTACCCATCGAGGAAACAATTCCTCGCTTTGCTGCATGGCTAGTAGACCCTCTTCTTACCGATGCTCAGTGTGATGCGGTGCTGTATGAGCTCCTGAATCATAGGGGCTCTGCTCTTCCTATGGGATCCATTTGGCTCCGGATGATCTTTCTATCCGTGCTTACCGACATCCCTCCTCATCCGGCAGATATGACTCCGCGATTCTCGATGCGGCGGAGGATAAGATCGAGTGCTTTTACGAGGCACGTTTGATTACCCAGTCTTTGAGGGACCGATCAGCTCAGCTGCTAAGCCAAATACGGGTTCAACGGGCTATCATTTCCATATTCGCTGATGAGCACGGTGCTAATCAATGAGAAGAAACTTCTCGCGAAGACCGCCGCTTCAACATGGTGGAGAGGGCAGAGAGGGAATTGGAGAACTTTGTATTTTGTTTTGTCAACCCTGTATCTCTGATCCCACATTTGGTGATCTCTTCCCCGTAGAGTAGTATGTTTACATCAATGTATTTCTCTTATTATTGACAGTTGAATGTTTCCTGTTGAATGCTTCATTTTCATTACATACTCATACATGTATCTCGCCTCTGTGCATGAGCTTTATACTTTACCCTTAGGAATTTTTGCTAAGTGCGAGCGCCATTATAGTGTCATACATAAATTAGCACGTTTTGGACACCATTTCCGTTTAAGCAGGCACGAAGTCATGAATTAACACTTAATGGAGCGTGAACCAAAGACACCCCTTACTGCCTTGCACAGTGCATGGTTGGTGCTCGTGGGTTACGCATTTCTGTCTTGACTGGACGTGAAGTAGTTTATATACTTATTTTGGAGTTTTTTTAGTTTACCTCCCTTGGGCTTATAGGCGAACCTGTCCTAACGTCACAGTAAACCCCTGCTCTTTACGACAGAGGTCCGTTAGGGTGGGTGGTACTAAGGCATACCCGATACGCAGTCTTGCTGTCGTGTCTCTGCTCCCTTCGGGGCTAGACAAAGCATCCTCAAATCATCTCCTAGGTCATATTACCGTCGGGAGAGCACATCCTCCCTAGAAATCGTGAGGATTTCCAAGCGTTCATCGCCTCCTTGAGTCGCCAGGATCTCGCTCGTTTATTTGTTTTTTTATGAATCTTGAGGACTCATAAGTAGCTTCTTTATTTCAGTGGCATGTAACTTTGGCAAATGTGGCCCGTAGATAGTCCATCTTGATCTCCTTATAGGGCAGCGATGGCTTAGGAAACAGGTTCAGATCTACCGCCTAAGACTTTTCAACTTTATGAGCCATAAGGGTCTCATAAAGACTTTTCTTCCTACGAGTCGAGAGGATCCCGTAGGTGTATTTTCTCCTTAGGAGTCATGAGGACTCCTAAGTGCGTTTTCTCTTGAGAGTCGTAAGGATCTTAAAAGAGAATTCTCCCTCTTACAAGTCAAGAGGACTCGTAAGTGGTTTTTCCCCTCCTTGTCGATATTCGACTTTGGAGAGTGTGGCCCGTGGATAGTATACAATAGTCTATCTTGGACCTATTTGCAGGGCCCTAGTACTTAGGAAACAGGTTGATATCCCTGTTGCCTAAGGCTTTTCACCTTCATGAAGATTTTGTGAAGATGTTTTTCCTACGAGTCGAGACGAATCGAGAAGCTCTCGTAGGGACATTGTTTTTCCTACGAGTTGAGACGAATCGAGAAGTTCTCGCAAGAATGTCCTAACGTCACATTTAACCTCTGCTGATAGAAGTCCGTTAGGGTCTATGGTACTAAGGTTTTTGTCCGTCGTACCTTCGCGTTGGCTGATGCATTTCCCGATACGCAATCTTGCCGTTCGAGTATCCCCGCAATTGTCGTGTCTCTGATCTCTTCGGGGGCTGGACAAGACGTCTTCAAGTAATCTCCCAGGCCATATTACCGTCGGAAGAGCAAGCGTTAGGGATTTTCTATGCCGCTTTTTACTTGAGGTTAGGCTCAATTTGGGAGCCCTGATGAGTCATGACCACTCCGCGCTGGTGTGGGATGATCTCCGATAGTCTTTCCGGTTTTATTTGAGTTGCCGTCAAGACCCTGAAGCTAGGGATCTTTCTTTGCTTCATTTGTTGACATTGTGTCTGCAATATTGCGACAAATGTCGAGATTGTCTGTGAACCGTCGAGTCTTGGAACTAGGGATTTTGCTATGACTCCATTGTTTTGACCCTGGGGTCATTTGTTGACGTTGCGTTTGCATCCTGCTGGAGTGAGAAAGAACGCCGTGGTGATCTCTAGGCTGTAGATGTTGCCGTCGAGACCTTGAAGCTAGGGATCTTCTTTCGCATCGTTTGTTGACAATGTGTCTGCTATATTGCAACGAATGTCGAGATTGTCTCTAGGTTGCCTGTGAACCGTCGAGTCTTAGAACTAGGTATTTTGCCATGGCTCCATTTGCTAATGCCGCGTCTGCATCTTGCTGGAGTGGGAAGAAACGCCGTTGTTGGTCTCTAGGCTGTTGATGAACCGTCGAGATTTGACTCTCCCTTTTGACAGAGCCCAGTAGGAAAATGTGGTTCCCTTTTCGTTTGTGCCCATGGATTGTATACAGGGGTCGATGTGGACTTACCTGTAGGACATAAGTTTCATCATTTTTTATTTTTTTCCACGATGCTCCATCATTTCAGCTTTTTATACCGCGAAAGTCGCGATTGCTTATTTTCTTATAAGAACTAAGAGACTTGCTTGGCATCTAACTCAGTCTTCCCCCAATCATTTAGGCTATTTAATCACGGCGCCCAATCAATTCGGCTATTTTTTCTTTTTACTCGCTGCTTTTTATTGTGAGTTGCCCAAACATTTCGGCTGTTTTTATATGCATATATTTTGCTCGCTGATTTTTATTGCGAGTTGCCCCATCATTTCGGCTATTTCATATGCATTTTGCTTGCTGATTTTTGTTGCGAGTATGGAACTTGAAATATGATGCCAATCTTGGCATCAACACTGCTGCGACTGGAATATTAACAGGAGCGAATCATCATTTGCCGTGAAAGGACTTGGAATTTGATACCGATTTAGGCATTAGCATCGCTACAACTGGGATATTGCCAGGAGCGAATCATCATTTTCCTTTGTCGATTTGAACAAAGGTGGCTTAGCAAACATGGTTAGGATCCTGTTGACTAAGGCTTTTTGACTTTACGAGCCGTAAGGGTCTCATAAATGCATTTCTCCCTACGAGTCATGAGGATCCCGCGGGTGTATTTTCTCCTCAGGAGTCGTGAGGACTCCTAAGTGCGTGTTCTCTTATAAGTCGTAAGGATCTCATAAGAGTATTTTCTCCTTATAAGTCGAGATGACTTACAAGTGTTGTTCACCACATGAGGACATTCCTCATCATTGGCGGGACTTGGTAGGGGAAATGTTTATTCGTGCCCATGGATTGTATATAAATGCCAGCATTGTACCGCTTGTAGGGCAACTTGGGGGATATGACGGCTTAAGAACAGGTTCAGATCCCTGTAGCTTAAGCATTTTGAATCCTATGAGCCGTGAGGGTCTCATACGGGGGAATTATCCCTACGAGTTGTAAGGATCTCGTAAGTGTAATTTCTCTTTAGAAATTGTGGGGATCCTTAAGTGTGTTGCTCTCTTGTGAGTCATAAGTATCTCACGCAGGTGTTTTCTCCTTACAAGGTCGAGAGGACCTGGCAGGTGTTTTTATTTTAACGAGATCGCTCCCTTTCGGGTTTTCACAAACTCGCCGGTAGCCCTGCGGTTTTTACTCATGGAGCCCTTTTCAGGTTTTCATCCGTGCTTATTTCGCTTGTGGACGTACCGTTTTTTACCCTCCGTTTGCCAATGGCACTTAGGGGGGACTTCGCCACTGGGCAGCTGTGCAGCTAGCGAGACTTGAGTTGCAATCCTCGTCGCTGGGACTTGTGGACCTGAATGCCACTGTTGCCATGTTTGAGGCGACGCATTTAGTTTAAATACATTACGGTCCATTGTTAGTTTAGGGATATCTCGGTCCATCGTTAGTTTAGGGACATCTCGGTCCATTGTTAATTTAAGGACATCTTGGTCCAGTGTTAGCTTCGAGACAAAGTTTGCTGGATACTACTTACAGAGTTTGGACTCAGGAAGACAGCGAGCAGACACGAGCGTCATCATCTATCATTAACCTGAGTTATGACTTGTCAAACGTAGAATTTTTAAGGAATCGGTCGTTTATTGGCCGGAAGGGACTTTCGTCATGCATATTCATGAGCAAGTAGGCCCCACCTTGGTAGACCTTGTCTATGATGTACAGACTTTCATAGTTTGGCTCGAATTTCCCCCGCTTTGCACAGTTGGGGATCATGGGTCTTTTTACGACTAGCACGAGTACGCCTTGGCGGAATGTTCTCAGCCTGGTCAGTCTTTTGTATGAGCGCGTCATCCTTACTTTGTAAGCTTTCAGATTTTGCTGCGCCATGAGACGAGTTTCATCGAGGGCGTCAAGCTCCTCAAGCCGAAGATGGGCATTTTCTTCATCCGTCAGCTTATTTCGAACCGCCACTCATAGAGAGGGTGGTTCTATCTCTAAGGGACGTACCGCTTCCGTGACGAATACCAACACGAATGGCGTTGTATTCGTGGCCGTTTTGAACGTGGTTCGATACGCCCAGAGAGCTTCATACAGTCTCTCGTGCCAGTCTTTTTTATTTCTTGACACCGTTTTTTTATGATCTTCGTCAAGGTCTTGTTGAAAGCCTCCGCTAGACTGTTAGCTCAGGGATTATAGACTGAAGAGTATCTCCAATCTATATTATGCTGCTGTGCGAAGCGGCTGATCTTATGGCTTCTTTAGGCCGGCCCATTATTCGAGATGATTTGTCGTGGAGTGCTGAACCGGTAGATGACGTGTGTCCTGAAGAAATGGAGGATGTTCTCCGTTTTCACTTCTCTTAGCGGTACTGCCTCTGCCCACTTAGAGAAGTAATCGGTTGTTGCCAATATGAACCGATGTCCCTTGGACGATACTGGTTCGATGGGCCCGATTATATCGGTTCCCCACATTTCGAACGGCCAGCTAGCCAATGTTGGATGTAGCGGATTTGGATGTTGGTGGATGAAGTCCCCTTGAATTTGGCATGAGTGAGACTGCTTCGTATATTCGAGGCAGTCCTGAATCATCGTGGGCCAATAGTAACCCATTCACTTGATTTTCAACTTCATCTTCGGTCCGGTCTGATGAGAACCGCAGAGTCTGTCGTGAGTTTCTTGAACGACCCTTTTTGCTTCTTCTGGCCTCAGGCATCTCAGCCACAGGCAGTCGAATGATCTCTTATAAAGAGTATCATGACGAAGTCGAAAGACAGGGCTTTCCTCATGAGCTGATGTCTTGACGATGCATCTTCGGGTGTTCGATGGGATTTAAAGTAGTCTATGAAGACTTCTCTCCAATCCTTAATCTTTTCTTCGTCTTCTATTTGGCAGGCTGCTTGTTTGGTCGCTTCCTTTCCTTCAGACGACTCCGGAGATATTTCTGCTGGCGCGAGAATCCGGCGGCTTTGCATAATGATCCTTGCGTCATCGAGGTTTTCGTCGGCCAATTCTTTAGCGAGCTTGGTTAACGCATCCGCTTTGCTATTTTTCGCATGCAGTATGCTTTTCAGGATGTTGGAAGGGGTTTGTGTCAGCAGTTGCTGCACTCATTCACCATACCTGATCAGTTCTGGTTTGCACATCTGATAATCGCCATTTACTTGGCTAATGACCAGCTGGGAGTCTCCATATATGAGGATGTTTCCGATTCCCATATCGACAGCAATCTCAAGACCTGCTATCAAAGCTTCGTACTCTGCCTCGTTATTTGTTCTTGGCTCTGTTAAGGAAAGAGTAAAACTCATTATCCCTCCTTGTGGAGTCAAAAAGATAAGGCCTACCCCGGCTTTGATTATGGGAGTGTTTTGCTTTCGCTTCTTCACAGAAGACGCTCCGTCAAAGTAGAGTTCCCATTGAACATTATTTTCCTCCGTCTTCCCTTCGATCGTGTCGAACGTGTGTTCGTCTGGCAATTCATAATTTAAGGGAGAATCAGCTGGTATCGGATGCTCAGCTAGAAAGTCGGCGATGGCTTGGCCTTTTATTGCCTTGAGGGGTCGATATATTATTGAGAACTCCATCAAGAGGAGGACCCATTTGGTAAGCCTTCTTGTTAATATGGCTCTTGCCATCAAATACTTGAGAGGATTTACCTTTGATATGAGATGGACCTCATGTGCCAATGCATAATGTCGAAACTTCGTTATCGTGAAGATCAGTGCCAGGCAATGCTTTTCGATGGGGGAGTAGTTGTTTTCTGCCCCCAGAAGGACTCGACTCAAATAGTAGAGAGCTCTCTCCTTTCCTTGGTCGTTCTCCTGTGTCTATAGTGCGCCTAAAGAACCATCAAGGGCTGTTGTGTACAGGATGAGAGGCTTTCCCTTGACCGGAGCAGTCAGTACTGGCAGGTTCTGCAGGTATTGCTTGATTTCATCGAGTGCACTCTGGCATTTACGATCCTAAATGAACGGGGTCCCCTTCTTCATTAGATGGCTATAGGGACGGCATTTGCTGGAGAGGTTGGCTATAAACCGCCGGATATACGCGAGCTTCCCTTGGATAGACCGCAGTTGTTTAAGAGTTCTTGGCGATGGCATTTCCATAATCGCCTTGATCTTTGATGAGTCTACTTCGATACCTCGGTGTCGCACGATGAATCCTAGGAATTTGCCTGAGGAGACTCCAAACGCGCATTTCAGAGGGTTCATCTTCAGATTATATTTTCGAAGATGCTGGAACACTATTTTCAAATGCTCCTAGTGCTCCTCGTACGATTTGCTTTTCACCAGGAGGTCGTCGATATAGCATTCAACGATCTCATGGATGAGGTCATCAAAGATCTTCGTCATAGCCCTCTGATAGGTAGCGCCTGCGTTCTTCAAGCCGAAGGGCATCACCCTATAGCAGAATATGCCTAGCGGAGTCTGGAAGGCGGTGTGCTTTTGGTCTTCAGGATGCATTTTTATTTGGTTGTATCCTGAAGATCCATCCATGAAGGAGAAGACTTCATGATTGGATGTGTTATCTATCATCAGCTTGGTAACCGGTACGGGGAACTCGTCCTTCAGGCAAGCTTTGTTAAGGTCCCGAAAGTCCACGCAGATGCGCACTGTCTTATTTTTCTTCATCACTGGAACAATATTGACGATCCAGTCAGGATATTGAACTTCTTGGATGAAGCCGGAGTCAATTAGTTTCTTGATTTCAGCGTTGATACTCATCTCGAGCTCAAACCGCATTCTTCTTGGCGCCTATTTGATTGGCTTAATTTCCGGCGATATAGCCAATTTATGCACCGCTATTTTTGGATCTAGTCCCGGCATCTCGGAATAATTCCATGCAAAACAATCTTTATATTGTGTAAGTACACCCTTTAGCATGGCCACCTGTTTTTCAGACAGCAGCTCACCGACGAACGTTGGCCTTGGCTCGTTTTCCGTCCCTAAGTCGATTTTTCTTAGGTTGTCCGCTGTGGTGCGTATCCCATCTTCCAGCTCTTTTGGCGCCGGTGGAATTCTGAGATCACCCCGTCTGCATCTTTATTTGCGAAGCACTAGTAGAGGTCGTCCACATTCTCATGCTCTCCCTCCTTTGAGAATGTTATCATGTAGTAGGTACGAGCTCGTTTCTAAGCTTGATGTTGATCTGGACTTTCCTTCGCAGTGTAGGTTGCTCTTGGCTCATGCTTTTGTGGTGGGGCTACCCTTCAATTGTCGGACAGAGCAAACCTGCCTTGCTGATACCGGTCTTCGACCCAGTTTTTGAAGGTGAAGCAATCTTCAAGAGGATGTCTTATTGCTCGGTGGTAGGAGCAATAAGCCGGATGATGGACCTCGTTTATTTGCTCAGGGTGCCGAGACTCCGGGAGCGTCATCATTTGATGTTTCACGACAAGGTCGAAGATTTTCTTTGTCTTGTCTCGAGGGAAAGAGTATTCCCGACCCATCTTTTTCATAAAAGACGGATTCCAGCTGACTTTTCAGCGTTGACATGTATGTTTGTTTTATTTTTGGTTTCCCGTGGATTGTATACGGAGACTAATTTATGTTGTTGCCCATAGGGCGAAGATTTATCCAAATCCGTATATTCTTAGATTTGGGTTTGAGTTGATTTAAGGATCGTTAATCTCGTTTGAGATTAAGATCAACTTAAATATTTGTTGAGGACACGTTAGTCTAATTTTAGACTAAGATCTACTCAATAGGACTTTGGGATCATTCAGACCCAACAAAAGAGCATTTGGGCTCCACTGTGTTAGTTTAAGGACGTTGCGGTCCGTAGTGGGATGTGCCCCTCAATTTGGGAGTGCACCAAAGAGTTATTGGTTATCGGGACCCATCACCTCTCTGAAGACGCTGAAGAATTACAACGATATGTATCAGAGGTGTGAGGAATCCGTCTTTTATGAAAAAGATGGGTCGGGAATACTCTTTCCCTCGAGACAAGACAAGGAAAATCTTTGACCTTGTCATGAAACATCAAATGATAACGCTCCCGGAGTCTCGGCACCCTGAGCAAATAAATGAGGTCCATCATTTGGCTTATTGCTCCTACCACCGAGCAATAGGACATCCTCTTGAATATTGCTTCACCTTCAAAGACTGGGTCGAAGACCAGTATCAGCAAGGTAGGTTTGCTCTGTCCGACAATTGGAGGGTAGCCCCACCATGAAAGCATGAGCTAAGAGCAATATACACCGCGAGGGAAAGTCCAGATCAACATCAAGCTTGGAAACGAGCTCGTACCTGCCACATGATAACATTCCCAAAAGAGGGAGAGCATGAGAATGTGGACGACCTCTTCTAGTGCTTCACAAATGAAGATGAGGACGAGCTGATCTCAGAATTTCCACCAGCGCCAAAAGAGCTGGAAGATGGGATACACACCACGGCCGACAATCTGAGAAAAATCGAATTGGGGACGGCGAACGAGCCAAGGCCAACGTTCGTCAGTGAGTTGCTGTCTGAAAAGCAGGTGGCCACGCTAAAGGACGTGCTTATGCAGTATAAAGACTGCTTCGCGTGGAACTATTCCGAGATGCCGGGACTAGATCCAAAAATAGCAGTGCATGAACTGGCAATATCACTGGACGTCAAGCCAGTCAAACAAGCACCAAGAAGAATGCGGCTCGACGTTGAGATGAGTATCAATGCCAAAGTCAAGAAGCTAATCGACTCCTGCTTCATCCAAAAAGTTCAATATCCTCACTGGATCGCCAATATTGTTCCGGTAATGAAGAAAAATGGGACAGTACGCATCTGCGTAGATTTTCGGGATCTCAACAAAGCTTGTCTGAAGGATGACTTCCCGTTGCCTGTTACCGAGTTGATGATAGATAACACGTCCACTCATGCAGTCTTCTCCTTCATGGACGGATCTTCAGGGTATAATCAAATAAAGATGCATCCTGAAAACCGAAAGCATACTGCCTTATGGACTCCGCTGGGCATATTCTGCTATAAAGTGATGCTCTTCGGTCTGAAAAACTCTGGCGCTACCTACCAGAGGGCCATGATGAAGATCTTTGATGACCTCATACACGAGATTGTCGAATGTTATATCGACGACCTCGTGGTGAAAAACAAATCGTACGAGGAGCACTAGGAGCATTTGAAAATAGTGTTCCAGCGCCTTCGGAATTATAATCTGAAGATGAACCCCCTGAAATGCACGTTTGGAGTCTCCTCAGAAAAATTCCTAAGATTCATCGTACAACACCGAGGCATCGAAATAGATCCATCAAAGATCCAGGCGATTATGGAAATGCCCTCGCCAAGAAATCTCAAGCAACTGCGGTCTCTCCAAGGGAAGCTCGTGTATATCCGACGGTTCATAGCCAACCTCTCCGGTAAATGCTGCTCCTACAGCTATCTAATGAAGAAAGGGACCCCGTTCATTTAGGATTGTAAATGCCAGAGTGCACTGAATGAAATGAAGCAATACCTGCAAAACCCGTCAGCACTGACTGCTCCGGTCAAGGGAAAGCCTCTCATCCTGTACACAACAGCCCTTGAAGGTTCTTTAGGCGCACTATGGGCATAGGAGAACGACCAGGGGATGGAGACAGCTCTCTATTATTTTAGTCGGGTTCTCCTAGGGGCAAAAAACAACTACTCCCCCATCAAAAAGCATTGCCTGGCACTGATCTTCGCGATAACGAAGCTTTGACATTATACCTTGGCACATGAGGTCTATCTCATATCAAAGGTGGATCCTCTCAAGTATTTGTTGTCAAGAGCTATATTAACAGGAAGGCTTGCCAAATGGGCCCTCCTCTTGATGGAGTTCTCGATAATATATCGACCCCTCAAAGCAGTAAAAGGCCAGGCCATCCTCGACTTTCTCGCTGAGCATCCGATACGAGCTAATTCTCCCTTAAATTGCGAATTGCCAGACAAACACGCGTTCGACACAATTGAAGGGAAGACGGAGGAAAATAATGTCCAATGGGAACTCTACTTCGACGGAGCGCCCTCCTTGAGGAAGCGAAAGCAAAACACCCCCATGATTAAAGCCAGGATGAGCCTTATCTTCGTGACTCTGCAAGGAGGAATAATGCGTTTCACCCTATCATTAACAGACCGAGAACAAATAATAAGGCTAAGTACGAAGCTTTGATAGCAGGTCTTGAGATTACTGTCGACATGGGAATCGAAGACCTCCTCATATATGGAGACTCCCAGCTGGTCGTTAGCCAAGTAAATGGCGACTATTAGACGTGTAAACCTGAGTTGGTAAAATATAGCGAAAGAGTGGGGCAACTGTTGACTCAAATTCCCTCCTATATCCTGGAAAGTATACCGCGGGCGGAAAATAGCAAGGCGGATGTGTTGGCCAAGCTCGCTAAAGAATTGGCCGACGAAAACCTCGATAACGTAAGGATCATTGTGCAAAGCCGCCGGATTCTCGCGCAAGTAGAAATATCTCCGGAGTCGTCTGAAGAAAAGGAAGCGACGAAACAAGCAGCCTGCCAAATAGAAGACGAAGAAAAAATTAAGGATTGGAAAGAAGTCTTCATAGACTACTTCAAAGCCCATTGAACACCCGAAGATGCGTCGTTAAGACATCAGCTCATGAAACGAGCTCTATCCTTCGCCTTCGTCAATGATACTTTATATAAGAGGTCGTTCGACAGTTTGTGGCTAAGATTCTTGGGACCGGAGGAAGTAAGGAAGGTCGTCCAAGAAACTCACGACGAACTCTGCGGTTACCATCAAGCCGGGCCAAAGATGAAGCTGAAGATCAAAAGAATGAGTTACTATTGGCCCACGATGATTCAAGACTGCCTTGAATATGCGAAGCAGTGTCACTCGTGCCAAATTCACGGGGACTTCATCCACCAGCATCCAAATCCGCTACACCCAACACTGGCTAGTTGGCCGTTCGAAATGTGGGGAACCGATATAATTGGGCCCATCGAACCAGCATCATCCAAGGGACATCGGTTCATATTGGCAACAACCGATTACTTCTCTAAGTGGGCAGAGGCAATCCCGCTAAAGAAAGTGAAGATGGAGAACATCCTCTATTTATTTAGGACACATGTCATTTACCGGTTTAGCACTCCGCGACGAATCATCTCGGATAATAGGCCGGCCTACAGAAGCCATAAGATCAGCCTCTTCGCACAACAGCATAATATAGATTGGAGATACTCTTCAGTCTATAATTCCCGAGCTAATGGTCTAGCTGAGGCTTTCAACAAGACCTTGACGAAGACCATAAAAAAAATGGTGTCCAGAAATAAAAAAGACTGGCACGAGAGACTGTATGAATCTCTCTGGGGGTATCGAACCACGTTTAAAACAGCCATGAATACAACGCCATCCGCGTCAGTATTCGGCACGGAAGCGGTACTTCCCTTAAAGATAAAACTACCCTCTCTACGAGTGGCGGTTCGACATGAGCTGACGGATGAAGAAAATGCCCATCTTCGGCTTGAGGAGCTTTATGCCCTCGATGAAACCCGTTTCATGGCGAAGCAAAACCTTGAAGCTTACAATGCAAGGATGACGCGCTCATACGAAATACTGACCAGGCCGAGAACATTCCGCCAAGGCGAACTCGTGTTAGTCGTAAAAAGACCTATGATCTCCAACCTTGTAAAGCGGGGAAAATTCGAGCCAAACTATGAAGGTCCGTACATTATAGATAAGGTCTACCAAGGTGGGGCCTACTTGCTCATGAATATGCATGGCGAAAGACCCTTTCAGGCAATAAACGGTCGATTCCTTAAGAAATACTACGCTTGACAAGCCATAACTCAGGTTAATGATAGATGACGACGCTCGTGTCCGCTCGCTCTCTTCCTGAGTCCAAACTCTGTAAGTAGTACCCGGCAAAACTTTGTCTCGAAGCTAACACTGGACTGTTTACCGCCGAATACGGAAGATGGATCCGGGATGGATCATCTTGCCTGAAATTGGAGGCAGACGCTATTTGGTTTTATCCGTCCACCTCTCCGAAGATACCAAGTTGATTTATAGCACCGTGCATCGGAGGTTTGGACGGATGCGGCCGTTTTAGCAGACTTCGTCAGATTCCCCCTCGTTTGTGAAGGGTTTTTGATTGTGGGGATGCTCTTCCCTGCACACGCAAGCCCTTGCAGTTAATAACGTTACCGCGTAGTGATAACCACTTTCTCCTGCTCCAGAAGGTTGCTTCGTGTCGTGTGTGTTTGTTTTATTTTTGGTTGCCCGTGGATTGTATACGGAGACTAATTTATGTTGTCGTCCGTAGGGCGTGGATCAGTCCAAATCCGTATATTCTTAGATTTGGGTTTGGGTTGATTTAAGGATCGTTAATCTTGTTTAAGATTAAGATCAACTTAAATATTTGTTAAGGATACGTTAGTCCGATCTTGGACTAAGATCTACTTAACGGGGGTTTAGGATCATTTTTGATCCAACAAAAGAGCATTTTGGCTCTATCATTTTAGTTTAGGGACGTTACGGTCCGTAGATCACCATTTTTGGGGTGAGGGTTTAGTTTAAGGACGTTGCGGTCCACAGCTAGTTTAAGGACGTTGCGGTCCACAGACGTGCTCATGGGTTTGGGAGTGCACCAAAGAGCTGTTGGTTGCTAGGACCCTCCACCTCTCTGAAAACGTTGAAGAATTATAACGACATGTATCAGAGGTGTGGAGAGATGTACCCTTGAACCGAATTTCAGATTGAAGGGAGAGGCCATGGTGACATGAACATCATTTTAGATACCATCTGTTAGGAGATCATTAGTCATCTTTGGAACTAAAATCGATTTGGGGAGACCTGAGCATAGGAGGGCTCGGTTGACTGGTGATCAAAAGAGTTTGGCCTTGAGAGACTTGGCTAATTTGGGCTGAGGTTGGCCTCTCATAACACTAATATCTGCTCGGCGCTCACATGTTCCCACGTGAGGCTCTAAAGCATTGTTAAACACTGAAATTTGG
This sequence comes from Agapanthus africanus, assembly GCA_030015575.1. NCBI lineage: Eukaryota > Viridiplantae > Streptophyta > Magnoliopsida > Asparagales > Amaryllidaceae > Agapanthus > Agapanthus africanus. The sequence continues at coordinate 532,813,273 of CM057346.1, forward strand.
AGTGCTCACGTGTGGCACGTGAGGCGCCTGAGAACTGGGCATTGCTTCTTTGGGTTTATTCTTTTGTTCTTTTATAAGTGCTAAGCACTATTAGGGGTCACGTGGGATCACGTGAGGCGCCCCAAAAATGGGAACCGTCTTTGATTTATTCCTTTTTTCTTTTGTAAGTGCTAAGCACTATTAGGGGGGTCACGTGGGATCACGTGATTCGATCTCAGTCGTTCTTTTTTGTTCATCAGAGGTGCTCACGTGGGAACACGTGATCTGACGTTATAGCGTTAAACGCTAATCGTTTTTTTTATATGCATGGAGATCTTGATCTAGTTTTGAGAATTTCAGGTCCCTTATTTTTATAAGAATTAGATTCTTTTATAGGGTTAAATCCTAGTTTTATCAGAGGAATTAAATTCCTATATCTTTTTGTAAGAATTAAATTCTTTGAAACTTAGTTCTTTCCCCTAAGTTTTGAATCTGCATGACAGAATCTCCCCGATAAGAATTAAATTCTTAACTTGTGGGGAGATCTGCTTCTGCAGATCTCAACCAGAGGAAAAACTAAGTTGTTTTTAGAAGAGTTAAACTCTTAGAGTGGCAAATAAGAGATAAAATAATCTCTATGTCTTTCATCTTACCTAGGGTTTCTTTTTCTAACAGAGAGATCTTCTTTTTTTTGGAGAACCGAATTCTCTTTTTTTTTTCTTTTTCTTTTGTTTCGTAAAGCTTACGGGGGGGGGGGGTCTCCTCTGTATCAGACTTGAATTCTTGGGTCCTTTATATAGTAGAGGCTAGTCTGTTGATTTAGTTAAAGAAATCTCTCGTTGAGAGATCCTGATTGATTTGGGGATTTTTTCCACCGTTGGATCTTTGATCCAAAGAATTCTATTTTACAGAAGATATTTTTCTTGTTTTTAATAAGATTAGGGAAATATTTCCCTATATATAATTTTTCTGTAGATAGGTGATTTTTTAATCACCATTGGATTTTTTAATCCAACGGTGCTCTGTTTTACAGAGAGTAATCTTTCTTGTTTAGAAAGATTTTAAGGAAATATTTTCCAAATAGGGTTTTGATCTCTTTATTTAGAATTAATTCTATCAGCTCAGAAGGCGTTTAGGACCACTCACGTGCAGCACGTGACCCCTACTGAAGTTAAACTCATTTGCTTATGTGCAACAGCCTAAAAAGAGCATCACGTGCTGACACGTGAGCTTCTCTGGCCTGTTATTTGTTTTAAAAAGGCGTCTATATACTTTGTATATAGATGCTCACGTGCTTGCACGTGAGGCTCAATTTCAGCCTTATTTGTTAAGCGCAATGCCTACAATTTTTGTTCATAGGCGCATCACGTGTGGGCACGTGATGCTCCATTAGGGAAAATTTTTTTATCGCTTTTTCTCTCCTTCTTTTCTTTCTTTTTTTATATAAGGGAATAAATTCCCCCACAACGTTGTTCTCACGTGGCTTGCACATGAGTGCAACACTATCACCCTTATAGCCGTTGGATCTGCCTAGGGGAACGGGGAGATGAACCGCTCCTATCATGTCTTATAAATGCAAGGCTTTTCTCCTCTAGGAAGCCCCTGTTCCTTCATCTTCTTCCTTGGTCATTTTCTCGAGAATTTAATTCTCTTCTTCAGAGCTTAGTTCTCTGTCTCAAAATCTTTCAGAGTTAAACTCTGCAAAACTTCCCTTTGGGTAAGGCTCTTGAACGACCCTTTTTGGGTTTTCTGCCCTGGATTTTAAATCCACCATCAGAGGTTAGCTCTTTTCTTAAATCGGTTTCTTAAAGATCCCAAAACGTACATGATTTTTTTTGTGTAGGTTTTGAATTCTTGAATGAATGGGGATTGTTAATCCTCCTTTTAGGGTTTTACCCTACCACCGATCTTTAAGAACCTTGGAATTTAATTCCGTTTTCCTTGCCTCTTTTCCATGGGGGTTTTCTGGGATTTAATCCCTTTATCAAAAGAATTTAATTCCATATACCCATAGAGCTTGGCTCTAAAACAAAGATTCAAAAAGAAAAAAAAATTTATCTCATGATTTTCTCGAATACTTTTAGGGGTTTAACACCCTTGAAGCAGATTTAAATCTGTTGCATTTTCTAATAGAATTTGCTTAAGAGTTGTTTAAACTTCACTGTTTGGAGAGAATCCATTTTGATTCTTTCAACGGTTGTTTTGCTTCCTCATTGGTGAGCCGCCATATTGATTTTATGGGGTCCATTAGTTTTGCAATCAGTGGTCCCATAGAACATACTTTCTGTCATTTCCCTCCTGTTATTATTATTATTATTATTATTATTATTATTATTATTATTATTATATATATATATAGATAGATTTCATTAATGGTTTTCCTTTCCCTTATTTCAGGAACAATGACTTCTCCTCCCTACTTTCCCTTTACTCGCTTAGATGCCGCTTTTCCGCAATCGTCGTCGAATGAGGAATCTATGACGATGATCAGGGCACATGACAGAGATCTTACTAGTCTACTCTTATGGGGAGTCTGGTATGGTCACATCATCCGGGGCCGCCGCGACTTTACTTGTGAGGTGCTAACAGAGCCTCTCCGCCCAATATCGCTGATGGAGCGCCCGCAGACCGCTTATGCGGTTGAGGCGGCTAATTGGACTCTTACAGGCCGGCTTGAGCCATCAACAACCGGGATACCCAACCAGCCCTTTCCAGCTATAGATATCTTGGGGCGCCACATCTGTCAAGGTGAAGCCTAACCCTGGGGACAAGTTTATAAGGTAGGGCTTACCCCTCACCACCCAGTAGGCTATCTTCCCTGGGCTCGATATATTCTTTCCGCCCACCGTGCGCGATTGTAGAAGGTTGGGCTATATCAAGCGGTTTACGCGTCTCTTTTTCATTATCGGGCCCCTCACGTCTGGTGGGTTAAAGCTTTTCTGAACCAATGGAATCTTCCTACCAATACCTTCTTGCAAGGGGATCGCGAGGTCTCTATTTCACTGGAAGAGTTTTGCGAGATCTCTGGACAGCCAATCAGGGGAGGGTATTATGATGAGTTGCTGCCTCCCGACGAGTACATGTTCGTGACCATGCCGGCTATGCTTGACGGCCTGACGACCGAAACCGCCGTCCGCCATAAGTACCCCAGTTTAATCAGAGCTCTGGGTATTTTTGAGAAGCTGTTCGTGAAGTCAGAGGGGCAGGGCGTCACCTTTGAGAGCTTCATTGCCTGCTTCATCCGTGAAGATGCTTTATCCAAAGAGGCTCCAAAGTTTGTAAATATTGACGACTCTTTTGGGTTTGGGCTGAATAAACTGTCGGCCAAAGAAGAAGACTTGCCGCAGTTTTATATTCCAATCTCGTCGGTCGTGCCCTTCGATGCGATTGCGACCCTTGGCATGGATGAAGAGACCTTCTTTGTCGTCTTCATCGACCTTTAGCTCAGTTGGTTCGCCATTCCGACGCATCGACGCTTCATGAGAGCTTCCGTCTTCTACCCCGCTCATCGCGTAGCTGAAAGGGCACGATTGGCCGTTGGTATTGCGGGACTGTCGCACCTATACCATGGATTAAGCGTTGCGGCCAATACTTCGACCCCAAGTGCGGATTTCATGAATTTCTCTCTCCACTACTTCACGTCGTGGATCGAAATGCATGTACTGGGAGCATTTGCAGCACATCGGCGGCCATATTTCTATAACTTCTATACCTTCCCATGGGTTATGAGGTTGGTGGATACTTCTGCTCCCGATCCGACTCAGCTGGGGGCCCTCCGCGTGTTGCTCAACCCGTACTCAAACATGGGCGGGATGGTGTTTAGTGACCGAGTCCTCTCTGCTCCTATAGGTTCCGTTCAACAGCTTTTCGATCTATCAAAAGGGGGAGCGCCATCGTTAAAGACTAAAGAACTTATGCACCTGTACTCGATTAGGTCGGGCTACTTGGTATTCCGTCAGAATAACACAACTCTTTTTATGCGGTACAATCTGCACCGCTTTGCCCAGCAATTGGGTTATAATCAGGGTGTCCCTTTTGAGGCGTTCTTAGTCAAGCCTACTCCGTCTCTGGAAGTCACTCGTGACGTCATCCATCATTTTATGCGGCTGAACACCGGCTCCCATTTCATGATCCTTGAATCAAACTACCTTCCAAGGTGTGTGGGGTCTTTTACGGGTTGGTATCGTCATCGAGTCGGTCCTGTCATTGCCGAGGAGAAGCGGGTACTCTTCGAATGTAGAGCTTCAGCTCCGACCCAAACCACCGACATTCCATTACGGCCGCGGACAGTGGTTCGCCCTCCATTGAGGGATAGAGGCGTGGTACTTATCCCTAAGGCCGCAGAAACAGAATCTACTCCTTGCACTGTTGGTATGCCGGTGCGCACCAGAGCCCAAGCAAAGACCTCCATTGAAGTGCCATCGGTAGTGTCATCAGTGGTGGTGTCATCAATGGTGGTGTCATTCGTGGTGGTATTGCCAAAGGGGGTACCGGAAGCGAGGTTGGTCAACGTCGCGCTAAAGCGCCGAAGGGAAGGAAGCGTTCTTCAGTTGGTGCTAGCACGAGTTCTAAGAGGAGGAAGAGATCGGTTGCTGACTTACTTAACACCTTGCTTGAGTCCAAGTCGTTCATTCAGGACGAGCCGATAACTATGGAGGAATCGGATGCCGACCTTATTTATCCTAGCTTGTCCGCTGAGGAGCCGCGCAACTGGCTGAGGCTTTAAGGCGCTCACAGGATGAGACCGAGAACGTGAACATCCCGAAAAAGACCTACCCACCGGTTATCTTCTATGACGCTGTTCCATCATTGAGGTGGGTGTATATGGGTCCTTTGCTAATGGAAGAAGAACGGGCCCTCAAACAGCCCATAACGATCGCCTCCGAAGACAAGCTTGCATTAAAGGTAGGCAGTCATTCATCTGCACTTGAACCCCGACGAGCGCACTTAGTAAGAAAGGAAAAACGTCTTAAGAAAGCCATACTTCAATCCCCTTGGCGCATTAGTATGCGTCTTTCTCATGTCCTTCTTTTAGCGAATAGTCTGAATTATATTTATGTTTTCTCAATTTTTTTGCGAAAACTCTACAAGGACTTCGGCGGCGAGAGAGGATTTGAGTTCAGATCGGGTCATGACTGCGGACTCTATAACCGTCTCTTGTGACGCATCGACAGGTGTAGAAGAGATCATTACAGCCGCTATTCCTGCAGTGGAGCTTCCAGTGGTAGCTTCTGTTCCTTCGGTATCTATTCTTCCAGCAGAGGTGACCCCACCAGTTACGGACCCTATGGACATCTCTATTGACGCACCAAAGGGTGTAGAAGAGATTGTCGAAGCCGTTAGTCCTATCTTGGAGCTCCCGATGATGATTTCCGTTTCTTTAATATCTGTACTTTCCGTAGAGGTGAGCTTACCATCCGTAGATCCAGTAGGTCTCTCTGGTGGCGTCCTGGAGATTGTAGAAAGGATCACTGAGACCGCTGTTGCCTCCTCAGAGCCTGAATGGCGGCTGTTGTTTCCGAATTGGAAGCTGCCACGCCAGCAAATATCTCCAGTGATGCACCTGAGGGTGTGGAGGAGGCTGCCGAAGCTGCTATCCCTCCGGTTCAAGGCGGGCGGAGCATCGAAGGTAATCTTCTACATTTCATTTTAATGATCTCTCCGTTATCTGAACCCTTCTTTCCTTCAGAATTGCGGGAGTTGGAGGCGTCCATCATGGATTTATCTCCTAGGAAGTCCTTCCAGCGTATACTCGATATGGCTTCTCTATAAGCGATATCCCCGCAAAGTATAGTCCTTTCTTCCGAGCAAGGTCGGTGTTCTTTGACTCCTTTGTTTTATTATCATTTTTTTTATAACGATGCTAATATGCCCTCTGCAGTTCTGGAAGCTGATAACGAAGTCGAGATCCTCAATGGGACTGGAGATCTTTAAAACCCCCCTGCATGATTGTGGGTAAGTTAAGCTTTATCCTTGGCATTGTTTTGTTTATCCCATGTTAGCCAGTCTTGCTGACTGTTCATAAATCTTGACAGTTTTGCCACCCCTGACCTCGTTAGAGTCTTGAATCATATGCCCGACGTGTATCTGAACGGATGACGAAACAGAGTATTCACTCCTTGTCGGCTCTTATTGAAGATCTTCGCGCTGGTAGTTCTGTCACGGCCGAAGAATTTGCTGCCGAAGCCAACATTTCCTTACTTTTTCTTTCCACCTATCACGACGAAACATTGGTGCATGTCTGGGTTGAGTATTGTCAACGAGTGGAGGCTTGTCTACACGGGCTTAAGTGCATACACCTTTTCTCTGATATTTTTACTGCAAAGTGAGCCTGCGGGGATGGATCGAACGGTGCGCAGCCAATCTGCAGTCGTGCGAGAAGAGGCTCAATCGGAAATTTTCGGAGAGGGAGTTAGCTTCGAATGCTTTGGGGGAACTTCAGGCTCAGCTTACTGCCAAGACTACCCATGCGTATGAAATTTAGCGGGTGCTTCAAAAAGCTATCACGGAGGTGGTGGTTCTTGATAAAGCCGTTATCTTTACTCGCGAGATGGTTGAAGCCCATAAAGTTGCCGAAAGGGAGCTTGAGAGTCGGTTTGCTTCATATCAGACTCAGCAGACTCAGGCGGGGGGCCATCTTGCCGCAATTACGGAGCTTGAAGACATGGTCCAGCGGAAGCATGACGAACTTACCGGCTTATTGCACCATCCGCCGTCTTAAAGATTTTTTTGTATATTCTTCTTCTCTCCTTTTGTATTCACTCCTGAATGAGAGTATCCTGTATTCATTTTTATTCCTTTATGAAATGTACCTTGTATTCACTTGAATTCATGAATAAAAGACATATTTTATTTCATATCGGCATGTAACTCTGGCAAATGTGGCCCGTAGATAGTCCATCTTGACCTCTTTATAAGGCAGTGATGGCTTAGGAAACATGTTCAGATCTGTCTCCTAAGACTTTTCAACTTTATGAGCCGTGAGGGTCTCATAAATACTTTTCTCCCTACGAGTCTAGAGGATCTCGTAGGTGTATTTTCTCCTTAGGAATCTTGAGGACTCCTTAGTGCGTTTTCTCTTTAGAGTCGTAAGGATCTCACAAGAGAATTTTCCTCCTTTACAAGTCGAGAGGACTCGTAAGTGGTTTTTTCCCTCCTTGTCGATATTCGACTTTGGCGAGTGTGGCCCGTGGATAGTACACAATAGTCTATCTTGGACTTAATTGTAGGGCCCCAGTGCTTAGGAAACATGTTGATATCCCCGTTGCCTAAGGTTTTTTCCCTACGAGTCGAGACGAGTCGAGAAGTTCTCGCAGGAACATTATTTTCCCTATGAGTCAAGACGAATCGAGACGTTCTCGCAAGAATGTCCTAATATCACAATTAACCTCTACTGATAGAAGTCCGTTAGGGTCTGTGGTACTAGGATTTTTGTCCGCCATACCGTCGCGTTGGCCGATGTATTCCCCGATATGCAATCTTTCTATTTGGGTAGCCCCCACGATTGTTGTGTCTCTGATCCCTTCGGGGGCTGGACAAGACGTCTTCAAGCAATCTCCCAGGTCATATTACCGTCGAAAGAGCAAGCGTTAGGGATTTTCCATGCCGCTTTTTACTTGAGGTTAGGCTCAATTTGGGAGCCCCGATGAGTCATGACCACTTTGCACTGATGTGGGATGATCTCCGATAATCTTTTAGGTTTTATTTGAGTTGCCGTCGAGACCCTGAATCTAGGGATCTTTCTTTGCTTCATTTGTTGACATTGTATCTGCAATATTGCGACGAATGTCGAGGTTGTCTCTAGGCTGTCAGTGAACCGTCGAGACTTGGAACTAGGGACTTCGCCATGGCTCCGTTGTTCTGACCCTGGGGTCAGTTGTTGACGTTGCCTCTACATCCTGCTAGAGTGAGAATGAACGTTGTTGTTGATCTCTTTGCTGTAGAAGTTGCCATCGAAACTCTGAAGCTAGGAATCTTCCTTTTCTTCGATTGTTGACATTGTGTCTGCAATATTGCGACGAATGTCAAGGTTGTCTCTAGGTTGTCAGTGAACCGTCGAGACTTGGAACAAAGGACTTTGCCATGGCTCCATCGTTTTGACCCTGGGGTCGGTTGTTGACGTTGCGTCTGCATCCTGTTGGAGTGATAAGGAACACCATTGTTGATCTCTTGGCTGTAGATATTGCTGTCGAGATTTGGCTCTCTTTCTGATGGAGCCTGGTGGGAAAATGTGGTTCCCTTTTTCGTTTGTGCCCATGGATTGTATACAGGGGTCGATATGGACTCACCTGCAGGGCAGAATTTTCATTCATCATTTTTTTTATTTCTTCCCGCGATACTCTATCATTTCAGCTTTTTATCGCGAAAGTCGCGATTGCCCAATCATTTCGGCTTTTTTTTATCGCGGTGCCCAATCATTTCGTCTTTTCTTTTCTTTTTTACTTACTGTTTTTTATTGCGAGTTGACCAAACATTTCGGCTGTTTTTATATGCATATATTTTGCTCGCTGATTTTTATTGCGAGTTGCCCCATCATTTCGGCTAGTTCATATGCATTTTTTGCTCGTTGATTTTTGTTGCGAGTATGGGACTTAAGATCTGATACCAATCTTGGCATTAGCACCGCTACGACTGGAATATTGTCAGGAGTGAATCATCATTTGCTGCGAAAGGACTTAAAATTTAATATCGATTTAGGCATCGGTATCGCTACAACCGGGATATTGCCAGGAGCGAATAATCATTTGCCTTTGTCGATTTGAACAAAGGTGGCTTAGCAAACAGGGTTAGGATCCTGTTGACTAAGTCTTTTTAATTTTATGAGCTGTAAGGGTCTCATAAAGATATTTCTTCCTACGAGCCATGAGGATCCCGCAGGTGTATTTTCTCCTTAGGAATCGTGAGGATTCCTAAGTGATATTTCCTCTCGTAAGTCGTAAGAATCTTACAAGTGTGTTTTCTCCTTACAAGTCAAGAGGACTTATAATTGTCGTTTACCACATGGGGAAATTTTTCTCCAGCGGTAGAACTTGGTGGGGGAAATCGTTTATATGTGCCCGTGGATCGTATACAAGAGCCAAGATTGACCGCCTGTAGGGCAACTTGGGGAATGCGATGGCTGAAGAACAGGTTCAAGTCCCTGTATCTTAAGGCTTTTGAATCCTATAAGCCGTGTGGGTCTCATAGGGGGAATTCTCCTTACGAGTCGTGGGGATCTCGTAAGTGTAATTTACCCTTAGGAACCGTGGGGATCCCTAAATGTGTTGCTCTTTTGTGAGTCGTAAGGATCTCATGCGGGTATGTTCTCCTCACAAGGTCGAGGTGACCATGCAGGTGTTTTTATTTTAACGAGATTGCGCCCTTTCGGGTTTTCACAAACTCGCCGGTAGCCCTGCTGTTTTTACTCAAGCCGCCCTTTCGGGTTTTCATCCATTCCCATTTCGCTTGTGGACGTACTGTTTTTTTTGTTTTTTTAGTCTTTGCCGTGGGAGCTTTGATTGCAACACAGACCCCAGAAAAAGATATCACCATGTTTGGGGCGGAGAGTACTTATAAAGTTTAGGGACATTTCGGTCCAAGTAGCTTTGAGGCGAAGTTTTGCCGGATACTACTTATAAAGTTTGGACTCAGAAAGACAGCGAGCGGACACGAGCGTCGTCATCCACCATTAACCTGAGCCGTGACTTATCAAGCGTAGTATTTCTTAATGAACCGGCCGTTTATTGGACGGAAGGGTCTTTCGCCATGCATATCTATATGCAAGTAGGCCTCACCTTGGTAGACTTTGTCTATGATGTACGGGCCCTCATAGTTCGGCTCGAATTTCCCCCGTTTGGCACGATTGGGGATCATATGTCTTTTTACGACTAACACGAGTTCGCCTTGGCGGAACGTTCTCGGCCTGGTTAGTCTTTCATATGAGTGCATCATCCTTGCTTTGTAAGCTTCCAGGTTTTGCAGCGCCATAAGACGAGTTTCATCGAGGGCATCAAGCTCCTCAAGCCGAAGATGGGCATTTTCTTCATGCGTCAGCTCGTATCGAACGGCTACTCATAGAGAGGGTAACTCTATCTCCAAGGGAAGTACTGATTTCGCGCCGAATACCAACGCGAATGGCGTAGTATTCGTGGTCGTTTTGAACGTGGTTCGATACACCCAGAGAGCTTCATGCAGTCTCTCATGCCGGTCCCTTTTGTTTCTGGATACCATTTTCTTTATGATCTTCGTCAAGGTTTTGTTGAAAGCCTCCGCTAGATCGTTTGCTCAGGGATTATAAACTAAAGAATATCTCCAATCTATTATATGCTGTTGTGCGAAACGACTGATTTTATGGCTTCTGTAGGCTGGCCCGTTATCGGAGATAATCCGTCGTGGAGTGCCGAACCGATAAATGACGTGAGTTCTGAAGAAATGGAGGATGTTTTCCATCTTCTCCTTTCTTAGCGGTAGTGCTTCTGCCCACTTAGAGAAGTAATCGATTGTTGCCAGTATGAACCGATGTCCCCTGGATGATGCTGGCTCGATGGGCCCGATTATATCGGTCCCCCACATTTCGAACGGCCAACTAGCCAATATTGGATGTAGCGGATTTGGATGCTGATGGATGAAGTCCCCATGAATCTGGCACGAGTGACATTGCTTCGCGTATTCGAGGCAGTTCTGAATCATCGTTGGCCAATAGTAGCCCATCCTTTTGATCTTCAGCTTCATCTTTGGCCCGACTTGATGAGAACCGCAGAGTCCGTTGTGAGTTTCATGGACGACTCTCCTTGCTTCTTCTGGGCCCAGGCATCTCAGCCACAGAGAGTCGAACGATCTTTTATATAGAGTATCATTGATGAAGGCGAAAGACAGAGCTCGTTTCATGAGCTGATGTCTTGACGACGAATCTTTGGGTGTTCGATGGGATTTGAAGTAGTCTATGGAGACTTCTCTCTAACCCATAGCCTTTTCATCGTCTTCTATTCGGCAGGCTGCTTGGTCGATTCCTTTCTTCTAGACGGCTCCGGAGATATTTATGCTGGCACGAGAATCCGGCGGCTTTACACAATGATCCTTACATCATAGAGGTTTTCGTCGGCCAGCTCCTTAGCAAGCTTGGCTAATGCATTCGCTTTGCTATTTTCTGCACGCAGTATGCTTTCCAGAATGTAGAAGGGGATTTGAACCAGCAGTTGCTGCACTCTTTCGCCATATTTTACCAACTCCGGCTTGCACGTCTGATAGTCGCCATTTACTTGGCTAACGACTAGCTGGGAGTCTCCTTATATGAGGAGGTTTTTGATGCCCATGTCAACAGCAATCTCAAGACCTGCTATCAAAGCTTCATATTCCGCTTCATTGTTTGTTCTTGGATCTGTTAAGGAAAGGGCAAAACGCATTATCCCTCCTTGCGGCGTTACAAAGATAAGACCTACCCCGGCTTTGATTATGGGAGCGTTGTGCTTTCGTTTCTTCTTGGAAGATGCTCCGTCGAAGTATAGTTCCCATCGGGCATTATTCCCTTCTTTCTCCCCGTCGATTGTGTTAAACGCGTGTTCATCTGGCAGTTCGCAATTTAAGGAAGAATTGGCTGGTATCGGATGCTCAGCGAGAAAGTCGGCGATGGCCTGGCCTAGCACTGCCTTAAGGGGTCGATACGTTATTGAAAATTCCATCAAGAGGAGTGCCAATTTGGCAAGCCTTCCCGTTAGTATGGATCTTGACATCAAATATTTGAGAGGATCCACCTTTGATATGAGATGGACCTCATATGCCAGGGCATAGTGCCTGAGCTTCGTTATCGTGAAGATCAGTGCTAGGTGATCAGTCGAAAATATTGCATTTTTAACACATTAATTTCCCTACTTTTTGCAATCATCTAAATGTGTTTGGTATAAATATAACGCATATTAGCAGTTTGTCTGCAAAATACCAAATAACATGTGTTATACATTATAACTGGCATTTTGAGGGAAATTGAGTGTTTATTATTGCACGCATGATCTTTGTATATTGCAACACTTGTCTCGAGATTGTGTGCAGAAAATTCCAGGAAAAGAGCCGGAAGCGCTAAAAGTGCTGATAAAAATACACTAAGTCCAAGACTTGTGATCTGGCAGTAAACAAGACATTATAAAAATATTCTAGACATTCTAAAGGTGCCATGAAGCTGACAGAGAAATTACCATGGACATTTCATGCAACAATATCACTAAACGGCCGCGGATCCGCAGCCGAATGGCCCTATTCGCGGCGGATCCGTGGCCACGTCATCAAGTCATTAGCAAAGTGCATTCTCAGGGTTCTCCTTCCAAGATCAAAACTTCTTCAAGCCACTTCGTTTTCCAGAGATCTCCAGAAGCTTCCGTCCTAACAGCCAAGCTTCTTGTACAAGCTAAACACTACCAAGCTTCTCAAGGAAGCTAGCTAACTACCTAAATCTAGAAGCTTCCTTCATAACTACCAAGCTTACAAAGGAAGCTAAACCTAGCTTAGTTTCTAAAGGAAGCTAAACCTAATCAAGCTTCTAGGGGAAGCTAAAGGAGAAGGCTATATAAAGGACCCAAGGCTTCACTCCAAAGGTTGTTGAAAATTGAGCCAAAAATCCCACAAGTTGAGTGACACAACTTGTGCATCCAACCGTTATTGATTGCGGTTTACAAATTTCTTTGGTTGTAATCTTTACACTCTTTTCTACCTACACACTGAGAATTAAGATCAATCAAATGGCGCCGTTGCCGGGGATGGTGTGCTAATTTGTTCGTTTTTGAAATTTAAGTTGAAAAATTTATTCCATCAGAATTGTTAGATCAAAATTCGCACAAACACTAAACGATTCTTTGCGATTTGTTGCAAGGAGATCTGGAATTTGTGGAGCAAGAAGAAAAATTTTCTGAATATTCCAGAGAGTTCAGTAAGTGAACAGGAACAGTTCCTGAAAAATTTGTGCAGGGATCTCGTCATCAGACCGCGTTTCCGAGGCCAATACTAGCATCTTGCGGCGGTTCCGCGGTGAAACTAGGGTTTCACTGTACCAAAATTCTCAGGTGAATTTCTGTCTTTCTTATCTCCTTCCTTCTCTGCTCTATTAACCAATTTTTGCTGGATTTTTTGCAAAAATTCGCAGTGCCGCAAAAAAATAAAAATTGTGCGTGTTTGATCTTGGTTGTTTGCATTTTTAATACGGAAATTAAGGGGCAAAGACCAAATTCAGATTAGGTGGGGAGTTCATTACCCTTCCTAAGCCCCAAAAATCACAAAACTGCATCCGCATTACCCTCATTAACTAAAAAATATCTAGACATGACTCTAAGGACCGTCGCGCTCACTTAGGACAGGAGAAGGTCGTGGGTAATCTATTGCTTATCCACGTTTTTTTTGTGGTGTCTAAGGCAAGTGTGTTTAAGGCAAGCGGTTACTTAATTAGGCCCACTACTTACGTAGTGGAGAACCTCCCACTTACCTGGCACTTACCTGGCCACAGGAGAGATAAAGAGGCAGTAGAGAATTGATCTTGCGACTTGTCTTCTGGAAGTCTAGGAGCGGTCTAGAGACTTGACCTAGGTGACTACTAGATTTAGGGTTGCTTGTGCATTGTTTGTGATTTGTCTTTTCAAAAATCCTTATCTTTTTCAAAACAAACACCAATCCACATTTTTTTAAATTATCTTAACGCTGCCACTTGTGCTAAATCCGTTAGTGCATGCTCGGCTAGACACAGGATTCTAGTGCCCGTCTTGTCCGCGTTCCTCTTATCGACTCCGAAGTCTGTATTTCTACGTCTACTTTTTCTTTACCCACCACCACACCCACATCGATGGACAGTTCTCCATCGAACTTCTTTAACACTATTCTGCCGCCGTCCGCAGGTGCGCAGAATCCACCCCGCATCTCTCTCCAAGAGAGATGTTACCCTATGCGAGGTCCTCTTTCGACCTGTCTCACCATTCCACCAGCCAATGGGGATAATTTTGAAATAAAACCCCAATACATCAATCTTCTACCAAAATATCACGGTCTTGAGTTTGAAGACGCATATGTCTTTATTACCAAATTTGAAAATGTATGCGCTATGATGGGTACTTCACAGCTTTTTGTGGATGCTATGCGTCTACGTCTTCTCCTATTTACCTTGTGAGATATAGCCGAGAAGTGGCTTTATAACACAACCGCACATTCTGTTTCAAACTGGGAAGAATTCGTCGCAGCTTTCCTAAAGAAATTCTACCCCAATCATAAAACAGCTCGAGTCCGTAGCGAAATAAATCAATTTACCCAGCTTCCAAATGAACCATTCTCGAAGTGTCTTGAACGCTTCAAGGATCTGTTAGTTCAATGTCCACATCACGGAATTCCTAGATGGGATCTGTGCAGAATCATATATGAGGGTATTAATCCTACCACAAAACAGACCCTTGAATCCATGTGTCAAGGCACCTTCATAACTAAAGATGATGGTGAAGCCTGGAGATTCTTAGAAGATTTCGCTGAAAAATCTTTACAGTGGGAGAGTGTAAGTCAGTTATCATCTATGGGTGGCAATAACCAATCTGATGTTTCCATAGGAGTTAGAGCTGAAATGTCAGCAATGCAAAAGAAACTCGAAACTATGGAAAATAAATTTTTAGCAGCTGCCTTAAATCAGATGTCACTCTCCAAAACTGTCTGTAGATGCTGTTCTGATCCATCACATCTTACGGAAGAATGTCCATTAAATTCTCCGTTTCAAGGTTAAGAGTATACCAATGCCGCTTTCCAATAAAGACCTAGAAACGATCCGTTTTCTTCCACTTATAATCAGGGTTGGAAGAACCACCCTAACTTTGCTTGGAACCAATCACAAAAATTTAAAACACGGTTCCAAATCAAAACAACTTTAAAAGGGGTCCTCCACCACAATAGCAACCACTTCAATTGAGTCATCACCCCTACCAATCACAAAACTTTCAAAATCCGACCAACATTTCTGTACCATATGAAAATTCTTTGCAACTGGCCGGTACTGATAATTCCTCTGCACTCGAACGAACTTTGGAAGCTTTTATGAAACAATCCATCCAAACGACGGCAAATTTTCAATCTTCCTTCGATAATATGATGAAGAGCATTGTCTCTCAAAATGAAAATATTAAATCGATGGAAGCACATATTGCACGAATAAATGCCGAATTGAGTGCTAGAGAGAAAGGGAAACTTCCGCCTCAACCCTTACCGAATCCTGGGCATTACAATGTGAATGCCATCACAACGTTGAGATCAGGAAGAGTGCTGAATAATCATGTTGGGGAAGAAGTTGATGATACTGAAAAATCTATCAATAATACCCCGGCTGAGACCTTTCCTTCCACACACACTTTTACTTCTGATCCTTGTTCTTCTACCCCACCACCTTCTTGCGAGCCTATTCTTCGTTTCCCCCAAGGCTCGACACCTCAGCAAACCTCTTCTAGTCCACCAAAGACGATCTCCACTCCTATTCTTAGATCGTTCTTACCCACCCGATCTTCTCCAATGTTGGACCCCGATCTTATTGCTCAAGCTCCTTATCCGAATCGGTTAAGGGGAAACAGACCAAGTCCGCAAATGGAGAAGATCACTGAAATCTTTAAGCAAGTTAATATCAACATCCCTCTCCTAGATGCAATACAACAAGTCCCCGCTTATGCGAAAATTCTCAAAGACTTGTGCACTAGGAAGAGGAAGACTCAAGTGCCGAAAAAAGTTTTTATGTCAAGTACTGTTGACACGGCTTTTCCCCAACAATTACCAAGGAAACGTAAAGACCCTGGCTGTCCTACTATTTCTATTTCTATTGGGGATAAAAACATCAACCGTGCTTTACTTGACCTTGGCGCAAGTGTTAACCTGCTTCCTTTCTCAGTATATGAGCAACTAGGTATCGGAGTGTTAAAGCCCTCGAACATAATTCTCCAGATGGCCGACCGATCAATCACTAAACCTAGGGGTAAACTAAAGGATGTGTTAATAAAAATCGGGGAATTTGTATTCCCTGTGGACTTTATTGTACTTGATACACAACCTGTAGTAAACCCACGGAATCAAATTCCGGTGATCCTTGGTCGTCTCTTTTTGGCCACTTCCAATGCTATAATCAACTGTCGTAACGGTTCTATGACCCTATCTTTTGGGAAGATGTCAATTGAGCTGAACATTTACAAGTTGGGAAGTGTACCCTCCGAACCTACTGCTTAGGTCTGTTTTGTCGAATTAATGGATGTCGACAGCAGCGAATGTGATGATCCTCATGATACTGATCTTGACTCTTTTCATATGTTGTTGTTTGACCCAACTATGTATCATACACATACGAACTCTTCCACCGAGTTGTCCGGGTCAACAACTAACACTGATTATGAACCATTTTTGGAGTCTGAAGATTACCCCACGCTTTTTGATGACATTATTCTTCGGGGTATCGATGAAAGCTTTGAGGAGGTCTTCGCTGATGAACTCGCATTTTTAGCAAATATGGGTGTTGAGATGAATCATCTCCCAAACAATGAAATTGAACCTACACCCCTTCTTCTGGACTATAAAGAGAATGCGAGTAATTCATCACAATAACCGAGTCGTCTCTTCAAAACGAGACGCAAACATATTCTATTCCACCACTTACCCTTTCCCTACTTCTTATTCCACCAATCGGTGCACTACACTGATAAAATCTTTGAATGGTTGGTGTTGATTTTCGGTCTTTGCAAAGCTTGGCATTGACCAGTAACTTTGACCTCCTCTTGTGATTTTAAAAGATTAATATTGTTTAACTCAAGTTTGGGGGGTGTGTTTTTGGCTCTTGAAAATAAATGTTGTCCTAAAAATGTGGAGCCAAAAGAATAAGTTTGGGGGAGGATTTTCACGATCATATTTATTGCCCCTGTTAATAAATTTCCTCCCAGGCTTACAGGTTTTTAAGGTTTTAGCAGATAGCAACAGTGAGGACACTGTTGAAAACAAGTTTGGGGGAGGTTTGTGCTTATTTACGTATCACTTTGCATCATACTTTGTATAAGCACAAAACATAGCACAAAACAAAACATACAAAAAAAAAATATTGCGTACATAAATAAGATAATAAAAGATTAGATAGTGAAAAATTACATCCAAAAGATTAGAAAAGTTTATGAAACCCAAGAAAATTAGAAGTTTTCTTAAACGAACTAGTAATAAGTAGTTATGAGCCGTTGTCCCAAGGGTTAGTAAGATGAAAGAAGTCACTAATCTGATGATAAAAATAAGTCTGAAAAATAGTTTCTATTCTGGAAGCCAAACATTTGAATGTTGATACCCTACTATTTGCACTTACACACGTCTTGAAACTCGGGATAGTAGAGGATACCTTGAAATGCTCTTGTCTAAAAGCCAAAGTATGAAGGAAATAAAAAAAATGAATAAAAGATAAAAATGGTGAAGAAAAATGAACACTGATTTTGTTATCGCCAAGGCAGCAATAAAAAAATATAGCGAGGGTGCTTCATCACCTAGTACCTTAGACCAATTGGTCTGGGAGTCACTGCTAAGCCTTAAGTGGTGCAAGATGAGGAAAATACTAATACGCCTAATAAGTAAGCACATGAGTAATCGGTCGGTTAGTACCTCAAGAAATATTAACGGTTGTATGAAAAATGTGTGAGCAATCCATCTAAATATTCATTGATTAAAAAGTACTGATGTGATGGACAAGAGTATGATAGCTTGAATTGAATTCTCCGAGTGTAGGGATGTCTTTAACACACACGTAGGGGTATACGATCGGTGTTTGGAAGAAAGGTAGGAATGAATAATAAAGACGATGTTTTATTGAGAGATGATGTGATTTTTAATATCTTTTCATGACTATTAAGATAGGGCTCATGACAACCGAAAAGCTAGTGTAGTTGGGAACTCTAATTTTCAAAGTCTTTCTTTTACAATTCTTATCTTTATATGTAATTTTCACGGTCTTCCTTTTATTATTGGATTTTTTGAGTGCAATCCGCTGATAACCCTCAGGAGACAACACTCCTCCTACTAGGGACACCTAGAGGTTTAAAGGCTTGTTGCACATGCTCGGTGCAATCGTGTTGCCTACGAAAGTGTGCTAGTTAGTTTTCTTTTTCTTTATTTTCTCCTTCTCTTAAAATAAAACAAGTTTGCTCGAGACGACTAAAATTAAGTTTGGGGGAATTCGATCAGTCGAAAATATTGCATTTTTAACACATCAATTTCCCTACTCTTTGCAATCATCTAAAGGTGTTTGGTATAAATATAGCACATATTAGCAATTTGTCTGCAAAATACCAAATAACATGTGCTATACATTATAACCGGTATTTTGAGGGAAATTGAGTGTTTATTATTGCACACATGATCTTTGTATATCGCAACACTTGTCTCGAGATTGTGTGCAGGAAATTCCAGGAAAAAGAGCCGGAAGTGCTAAAAGTGCTGATAAAAATACACCAAGTCCAAGACTTGTGATCTGGCAATAAACAAGACATTATAAAAATATTCCAGATATTCTAAAGGTGTCATGAAGCTGACAGAGAAATTACCATGGACATTTCATGCAACAATATCACTAAACGGCCGCGGATCCGCGGCTGAATGGTCTTATTCGCGGCGGATCCGCGGCCATGTCATCAAGTCATTGGCAAAGTGCATTCTCAGGGTTCTCCTTCCAAGATAAAAACTTCTTCAAGCCACTTTGTTCTCCAGAGATCTCCAGAAGCTTCCGTCCTAACAGCCAAGCTTCTTGTACAAGCTAAACACTACCAAGCTTCTCAAGGAAGCTAGCTAACTACCTAAATCTAAAAGCTTCCTTCATAACTACCAAGCTTACAAAGGAAGCTAAACTTAGCTTAGCTTTTAAAGGAAGCTAAACCTAACCAAGCTTCTAGGGGAATGTTCCCTTCAGAACGGCGGCCAAGACATGGGCGTCTAGCCTGAGATTCGGGGCAGATGCTATTTGGTTTTATCCGTCCACCTCTCCGAAGATGCCAAGTTGATTTATGGCACCGTGTATCGGATGTTTAGACGGATGCGGCCGATGTAGCAGACCTCGTCAGATTCCCCCTCGCTTGAGGGGTTTTTGATTGTGGGGACACTCTTCCCTGCAGGCGCAAGCCCCTGCAGTTAATTACGCTACCGCATCACGGTAACAACTTTCTCCTTCTCCAGAATTTCACTTCGTGTCGTAGGTGTTTGTTTTATTTGTGGTTGCCCGTGGATTGTATACGGAGACTAATTTATGTCGTCGCCCGTAGGACGTGGATTAGTCCAAATCCGTATTTTCTTAGATTTGGTTTTGGGGTTTTGGTTTAAGGATACGTTAGCCATATTTGAGGCTAAGATCAACTTAAACATTTGTTAAGGATACGTTAGCCCAATTTGAGACTAAGATCAACTTAACGGGATCGTTTAGATCCAACAAAAGAGCATTTTGGGGCTCTATTGTTCCAGTTTAGGGACATAGTGGTCCATTTAATATATGGCCGTCGGGACCCGTCACCTCTCTGACGACGTTGAAGGATTACAACGACAAATATCAGAGGAGTAAAGAGATGCACCCTTGAACCAAGATTTCTTGGGGATCTGTAGTCCAATTTGGAACTAAGATCAAATAATTAGATTATGAGCACATTGGCTCAGTTAAATCTGAATTGAGGACTTATGACCAGTTTGGGCTAAGTCCAATTAGATTAGAAATATTGGCTCTTTGTTGGACCATTAAATATTTGTCTGGGTTCAAGCCCACATTATTTGTTGGAGATAGTGCCCTCAGAGTCAATTATTGGATCACAGGCACGTGATTGCAATGATTGAGGGAGGACCTATCCCGGTACGACAGTCTTACTCGAGATGATAGTATGCTATCTGGTTTACCTTTATCATCGTGTACTGCTTTAGGTGACCTGACAGGTCGCTATTACACGTTGATAGAGCCCCTAGGATTCTTGCTTGACTGCCAGCAGTATGAGGGCGATCATATAAGTGAGAGCTGGAGTCTACAAACACATCCTTAAAAGGTCCCTAGTCGTGGGAGATTCGAGACAGGGCATCGATTCTCCAGAGTAGACTAGTGTATACAGTCGAGACCCCGACGAGGGGCGGTGGCCGGTCTCACAGGCCACTGGTGTCAGTTGATTCACCTAAGATGTATACAGGTGCTCATTGGGTTATGAGTACACCGGACAGGACTCGCCGGGAACATGCTAGTTGGTCTTATACCTGACGTCAGATAGCAGCTCCCAGGTGACATGTGTACAGGTTAGTTCATCGACCTGGGGATCGTCATTTGTCTCGTGTGAGTTCCCACTGTGCTTTGATTACTACCCTACCACGGCTCAAAGGAGTCGTGCAAACAGGTTGTAGTTGGGTACAGTCCCGAGCCACATGGAGGCAGTGAGCGGATCTTCGGGGGTTCGTCTCTCCCGGTATTGGGGGTGAGGTCGCGCTGTGTCTAGGAGAGCCATTACACGAAGACCTTGGCCAAGGCAGGAGATTTACTGGTAGGTATTCCAGTAGTATCTCAGGGTGTTCTGGGCTACACTCCGACACGACTTGTACCGCTTTTGGGGGTCTGACTTTTACCAACCCCCTAGGCCCGACATGCGATGCTCGTAGACGAACGGACCGGACTGTACGGATATTGTCACTGACAGGCTCAGTAGGGTGTCAGGATGAGTTCACTCATCGACGTCCCTTTTAGTCAATAGCTGGTGGCCCGTCACGTATTGGCTTATACCTCTGACGTGCTAGTGGTTAAATCCACAGCCATAGTATTGACGAGTCTTTAGAGTCCACCACACTTTCAGTTACTCAAGTTTCGGGCGAAACGCTGTAGAGGCCGTATGGAGATATGGCAGGGTCCGATCAGATACGTGCGGTATTGCACAGATCAGGATCGGACGGTCTGTACTAGTAGCCGTATAGTTATATGGCAGCGTTCGATCAGATACGTGCGGTATTGCACGGATCAGGGTCGGACGGATATTACTAGCCGGCTTTGGTTTAAGCCGGATCCTAGTATAGTACAGTGTAGATTTTGTCTCTTTGCATTTGTATCCGGACGGAATACAGATGCGGGTGTGTATGCACAGTATCGGAGTTTTCCTGTAATTTATTACGGGACCAGTTTTCTGGAGTTGCCAGTTTGCATTCCGTTCCGGCCGGTTTTTCTTTGTTCTTTCCCGGCCGGACTTTTCCGATGGAGGGTGTTATTTGCAAGTTTGCAAATAACACTTTGTGGAGGACTTATTTGCATAAGGGTTGATATGATAAGCATCTTTGCTTTTCATGTATTTATGAGATTGGATTGGATTTGAAATGGATTTGAGGTTTGATGTTGATTTAGTGATCATTATGTTTTAGGATGTGGTCACCTTTCTACTTTTACTACCATCACTCTCCTTCTTGGTTTTTGATGATGGTTGATTCCATTTTTCCTCCACCATTGGTTTTTCTAAGTGAGAAGAAGAAAAGAGAAGAAGAGAGCTTCATCTTCATCTTTGAGAGAGTAGCATTCTTGATCTCATTTTTGATGCTAGAAAAATGCAAGCACCATTTTTCTTACCTTGTTTCCTCCATCATCCACAAATGGCAACAAACCCCAAAAGAGACTATGATTCTACACTACACTTCCTACAGCATATCTTGGGCGCGTCGGGTAGCCTACTTCGCGCCCGAGTTGCCTCGGTATTGAGGTGGGAGCCCGTAAAAGCTACAGGCGATGTGGTGCCCTTCCGGCGAGGAGGCGACGACCGGAGTTCCCACGAGGAGATCGGAGTGGAGATGAAGACCGGAGGACTCGGATCAGTCGGTACATCTCTAACCTATCTTGTTACTTTTCTAGATCTAGTTTTATGGCACGATCCGGGGTTTAGTGCGCGGTGGTGCCGGTTTGCTAAGTCCGTAAAAATTAAAGTTTATCACCGTTTCCGCGTTTGGCCGTCGGATTGACGGCCGGGGCGCCGCCGTGAACTTACAGTGGTATCAGAGCCTCGCCATTAACTTCGTCTAGCTTCGTTTGATGTGTTTTTCAGTTCCGATCGACCAAAATTCCGAAAACCCAATTTGTGTTCACATCAGTTTTCTGTTAAGATTTTTTGGTGTCCAAATTTTTTTCAGGTGACAGAAAAGTGATCTAACAAAAGATATAAGAATTCTGCAAAAATACGATATAGTGATTCATCTGCAAGAGCGCGGAACCGCGGCGCAAACCCCCACTTGGCCGCGGTTCCGCCGCACTTTAGCTTCATCATGTTATCATATTTTTCCAGTTTCTTTCTGGGTTAATTTTAGGGGTTTTGGAATATTAAAATTGGGCCAATTATTTCTGTGAGTGCTGCAGTATTGGTTTGGGGCCCACTTGTTAATTTTTGGTCAATCGGAAAATTTTAAACACATTTTTCACAGTATTTACATTATATCTGCGACCATGAATGTCACTCGATCGGTAAATCCCGTCTAACTGCTATAGCCCGGTTAGACGGATTTGCGAACGTGACTTTCACGTTGATGTTCTATGTATTTGCTGTGATGTTGCGGATCGGTCGTGGGGGATAGCCTAGATGCAATGCTAGTACAGTTTTTTTTGTTGTATTATGTACATTTGATATTGCGGGGCGAGCGTCCGACATGTGGACTGCCGTCACTGCCTGTTTGTATTATTCTTTTAGGGCACGACCAGGTTGCGGTCGATGTACCCATTGTATGTATATTTTACTTTCTGTACTAGGGTTATCCCGCGGAGGGGTGCACGGATAGCCGGGTTCTAGGAGGCAACAAGCCCGCATCTCATGGCATTGGGACGGAGGGGGCTTCACTCCAGGATTGGCTGGCTATTCGCCGCACTCGTAGGGGGTATAGGATTTCATTGCACAGGCTATCCACACGACCAGGGGAACGTCGGGTTTCAGTAGTGGCTCTGTGAAACCCGGGGATCCCAGATATCTGTATTGTTCTGTGATGCTGTACATTTCTGTGATGTTGCTTTTCTTTTCACGCCTTGAGCGAAATATAATATATTGGTATATATATTAGTAGATGTTGTATATGTTTTTCATCCGCGCTAGTCCAGTCCCCGCTCTGCCGTTAGTAAGCTAACCTAACGGGTGATGACGGGACCCAGTGGCGAATGCGGATGGCATATACGTACGTCAGTATATTTTCGTTCTTTATTGGTGTGATCAATTGATGGGACTGCATTGATTCGGATCAATGCAAGTTAAACAAACCTATTCTGATGTTGTTGGAACACTTTTCAAAAAGCTGTTATTGCAAGGACGTTCACTTTTGTTTTGCATCGTGGTGTTCATTTGGAATATCCTGCTCCTCAGTCGACGAGGCAAGGGCCGAGATCCCTTCACCGGGAGTGACCCCTTGGACAGAAGTTTTGCGTCAGGGCATTAACTTCACTATAGCCGATTACTTTTGCTTTGCACCGTGGTATTCAGTTGGAATATCCTGCACCCCATTCTACGGGGAAAGAGCCGAGATCCCTTCACCGGGAGTGACCTCTTTAGTAAAGGTTTTCGTCACTATATTTTCTAAAAAGCTATCCGTTCCTTCAACGATATCAAGTTCTTTACGTTAAAGGTTTTCGCTAGAAACCATTCGTAGCCCTCCGTCGTTTCAGACGGGTAGCACGTAGTATTCATGCTATGTTTGTTGACCTTCGTCAAGGCATAGTGCATGGTAGCTGCTTGTTGCCTTTCTGCTGCATAGATAGATGTGTTGGTTTGGGACAGTCGTATAGCCTTGTTGACCTTCGTCAAGGGCTTGTACGGGTGGGTTCAAATTAACCTGGACAATGACGGGTGGAACTTGACATGTGACTTATGATTTGTTGACCTTCGTCAAGGTCATAAGAGCATGGGGCAGAAATCACATCGGGAGTTTCAAAAGAACTGAAACTTGCCAGATATGCGCATACCTTCTGGAGTGTGATAGCGTGAGCGGATTCCGTCACGTTATCATGCGATGATAGTTGGATCCTGATTCCCACTGATGAGTTGGTTTACTCCTCGGGTGACCCCGACTAATTCTTCTTTCAGGTTTGGAGGAGAATTTGAGGTACAGTGGGAGGTTTCCAGATTAGATAAATTGGTAACCATTCTGATCTTGGTTAGAGTGCACGCTGAGTGTTTCTTTTCTCTCTCTCTTGGCAGCGACCATTGACCCGACCCTAAGACTACGACTCAGAGACCAAGTTGACCGAACCTTCTTTACACTGGCTTTTGGATTGTCAGAGTTGCAGACCTCATTGCCACTCCTACTTTTACCCTTTTCTCCAGGACACCCCGTATTACTACGAACGTCCACTTCCATTGGACAAAACCATCGTATGGTTAGATACGAACTCGAAGGGATTCGAGGATGGTTTCCGGTTCTGGAGAAAACGGATAGGATTATTCAGTTGTCTTTTCCCTTTTACCTTTTCTCAAGTTATGAGTACTCCTTGGTTTAGGAGATAGTACACCTATTATGCAGATTGGATAGTCTTCTTCCAAACCTTAGGCTGGTGCCGACCGGTAGGGAATGAAGAGAACCAATTAGCCTAAACGGTGTGCAGAAGGTATTAAGATTAAGACAAAGCAAGGGATTAGTAAGAGGGTAAAGTAAATTGCGACTGTTATTCACGACCAAAACCAAGTATTTCTTCGCCAATCCTAAATCACCTTTGTATTTCTCCAGGACACTCCGTATCACTACGAAGATCCACAGTTTATTGGATACTCCATCGTATGGTTATATACGAACTCGAAAGGAACTTGTTCCAGTTCGGGGATGGATTCTGGTCCAGGAGAAATAGGAATAAGGTTTATTCGGTTGTCTTTTATCTTCACCTTCTCTCGCATTGCGAGTGCTCCTAGGATTAGGACAGTACACCCATTATGCTTATTGGATAGTCTTCTTCCAAACCATAGGCTGGTGCCGAACGGTAGGGAAGGAAGAAAACCGTTTGGCCTAAAGGGTGTGCAGAAGGTAATGACTAAAGACATATAAAGGGATTTGGAGAGGTGGCAAAGAATTATACGGTTATAGTTGTGAATCTGGATGATGGTAGAGGCATTACTAGGAATACCAGGATACCCCATCGAAACATTTCAATGTTTCAATTTCACTGTGTACTGTTAAAGGAAAACTGATTTCCCGATTAGACACTTCCTCCAGGGTATGTATTTACCAGGTTTGATTCTCACATCTGTATGGCTTTCCAGATGATGAGTGGGAGTAAGTTATTGGGAATAGGGTGATCATCCTCATTATATCGGGATTCGTTGCAATCAGTGATATTTGAGGAGATCATCTGGGCTGTTTGCCGGTCGGCAAATATTTGGTTTTGAATATCCGTTGTTGTGCACCAATTTCAAATTGATATATCTGTACGTCTATTTTCATAGAGTGAGATATACCTTTTGATATTATGTCGATGACATTTACCTATATCAGTGGATGGTTAGGTAAGGAGCATTAAACAGCGGTGTAATTCTTCTTAACCATAAGTACAGTTTTTAACCTACGACACACAGTGAAAGAGTTGTTAGACTCAGTGGACCTATACAGAGTATTGTATGTTGTCCAGTGTCCATTAGGACAAAGGGGTTGGTCCTCATACTATATTCTGTTTACTTTTAACTTCTCTAGTTCTTAGACATGTGTTTCGTAGAAACACAGGGTCTAAGTTTTGAGGAGTTATAGGTATTTGAATAGAGTAGAGAACCAGGTGTAGCAAGTATCGGGATTCTTCAAAGTGATCGAAGATATAGATACTTGTGTATGGTATTCAGTTGATAGTAATGATAAAGAGAAATTACTTCTCTTTCAGGTTACTCATAATTGGAAGCATTCCTAAGTTGAGTAACGCTGATCGGCCTCTCTCCATTTAGTTGACATGCACTGGAGACAGCTGCATGATTTGAATCTGGTTCAATTAAATCAGTGCCTCTGGCTCTATATTGGATATAGTACAGTTCATATCTTAACATTGTTAAGGTACGGGGAGTTGTCCGGTTTATGATTAAAACCAGACTCTGGATAACTCAAGGCACGTTTCTGTAATGGCTGTTTGTGGGTTGACCCAGGCTATGACGAGGGTTGATTTTCTACCATCTGGATGAACAATAGCGATATTGTTCTAGACTCGCCATAGTTTTATTAAAAATGGATTTTTTCAAAAACAGTAGTGGGAGTATGGTAGAACTGGAAGTGATTCCAGAACCGCAAACGATTACTGAAGATTTGATAAGGAACCTAAAGATTCAATCTGATTTGACATTCCATTGGCCACTCCGCAGATACGGTGGGTAACTTCAGGCACCCGAGAGGTACTCCGGTAGCCTCAAGGACGGTGACAGGGAAGTTCTCGTTTACCCACACTTGCCATTGCTGTTGTTCCAGGCTGCGAGACCCGGTGGGAGGATGAGTATAGCGTCGTTCTAAACTAGCTTTAGAAGTGCACGTCTGTATGACTCTGCCAGAGGGTTGTCGTAGTCAGTGGGAGCAGCGGAAGCATTGGTGGACATCAGGCTTATGTCTATTTATAGACTAAAGCAGATATAGCGGAGTTAGATCATCTGTTTCTGATGTGACAGTCATAGGTTTGACGTCATCAGAATAGGGGATGGATCTGTTGAGAAGGTAGTAGGAAGTGATATTCCTATACTACGATCGGTTATACTTTGGTCGTCACACAGTGGTTTCTCCACATGGGACTTGGACATTATATCAGACATACTGGTTACTGGATCTATGGTTTTAGATCTAGATTTGGGTGGTTTCCCAATCAGGGTACTTTGACAGCATTCTAAGAGTATTTAGAATGGCGACTCCTGGCACGGTAGTGAACCTGCAGGTGATGGAGTCACCCTCTCTAAAGGTGTCTTTTAGACTAAAGTAGAGAGGGATATGCATGATTGGCAGATCACTTGCTTAGGCAATTGAGTCAATCATGAGATGTCAAGTACCACACCAGATGTTGTTCTTGCACTAGATGCAATAAGTTGACTTTGATCCAATCCTGGAAAAACAGTCGGAAGCAGTTTTAGAACATAAGTGGATGTTCTAGGGATATGGTAACGACAGCCTCATTCAGGAAACTGTTATCATTCCAGGCTTCCAAGGTGACATGGACGACAAGGAGGTTGTCAGAGTTATAGTTTTTCCTTCTGACGAGGGGCAGTGTTTTGGACAGGTGGTCCAAGGAAATACTGAGGGTGGCATGGCGCAGGATACTGATTAAGTTCAGTTGACGATACAGTCTAAGAAGTTTGGATTTGGAGTTCATTTATGAGCTCGGTCCCATCAGACATCCAGACACTCTAAGACAGGTATTGCTCATTTCGGGAGATGGTTTTCTCCGCGAACTTGAGATATAGAGACATAGAAAGAAACATCAGAGCGGATCCACTCGCTGAGGCTATTCCTCGAATGCAATAGTCTCGCAAACGAGCTTTGTGAGACTGACTAGTAGAGGAGTTGGGTGTTCGGTATCACACGGGCTGTGAGTATGCGACATCGCAATAATTAGCCTTGAGTGCAAGTGGGAGATTGTTGGAGATAGTGCCCTCAGAGTCAATTATTGGATCACAGGCACGTGATTGCAATGATTGAGGGAGGACCTATCCCGGTACGACAGTCTTACTCGAGATGATAGTATGCTATCTGGTTTACCTTTATCATCGTGTACTGCTTTAGGTGACCTGACAGGTCGCTATTACACGTTGATAGAGCCCCTAGGATTCTTGCTTGACTGCCAGCAGTATGAGGGCGATCATATAAGTGAGAGCTGGAGTCTACAAACACATCCTTAAAAGGTCCCTAGTCGTGGGAGATTCGAGACAGGGCATCGATTCTCCAGAGTAGACTAGTGTATACAGTCGAGACCCCGACGAGGGGCGGTGGCCGGTCTCACAGGCCACTGGTGTCAGTTGATTCACCTAAGATGTATACAGGTGCTCATTGGGTTATGAGTACACCGGACAGGACTCGCCGGGAACATGCTAGTTGGTCTTATACCTGACGTCAGATAGCAGCTCCCAGGTGACATGTGTACAGGTTAGTTCATCGACCTGGGGATCGTCATTTGTCTCGTGTGAGTTCCCACTGTGCTTTGATTACTACCCTACCACGGCTCAAAGGAGTCATGCAAACAGGTTGTAGTTGGGTACAGTCCCGAGCCACATGGAGGCAGTGAGCGGATCTTCGGGGGTTCGTCTCTCCCGGTATTGGGGGTGAGGTCGCGCTGTGTCTAGGAGAGCCATTACACGAAGACCTTGGCCAAGGCAGGAGATTTACTGGTAGGTGTTCCAGTAGTATCTCAGGGTGTTCTGGGCTACACTCCGACACGACTTGTACCGCTTTTGGGGGTCTGACTTTTACCAACCCCCTAGGCCCGACATGCGATGCTCGTAGACGAACGGACCGGACTGTACGGATATTGTCACTGACAGGCTCAGTAGGGTGTCAGGATGAGTTCACTCATCGACGTCCCTTTTAGTCAATAGCTGGTGGCCCGTCACGTATTGGCTTATACCTCTGACGTGCTAGTGGTTAAATCCACAGCCATAGTATTGACGAGTCTTTAGAGTCCACCACACTTTCAGTTACTCAAGTTTCGGGCGAAACGCTGTAGAGGCCGTATGGAGATATGGCAGGGTCCGATCAGATACGTGCGGTATTGCACAGATCAGGATCGGACGGTCTGTACTAGTAGCCGTATAGTTATATGGCAGCGTTCGATCAGATACGTGCGGTATTGCACGGATCAGGGTCGGACGGATATTACTAGCCGGCTTTGGTTTAAGCCGGATCCTAGTATAGTACAGTGTAGATTTTGTCTCTTTGCATTTGTATCCGGACGGAATACAGATGCGGGTGTGTATGCACAGTATCGGAGTTTTCCTGTAATTTATTACGGGACCAGTTTTCTGGAGTTGCCAGTTTGCATTCCGTTCCGGCCGGTTTTTCTTTGTTCTTTCCCGGCCGGACTTTTCCGATGGAGGGTGTTATTTGCAAGTTTGCAAATAACACTTTGTGGAGGACTTATTTGCATAAGGGTTGATATGATAAGCATCTTTGCTTTTCATGTATTTATGAGATTGGATTGGATTTGAAATGGATTTGAGGTTTGATGTTGATTTAGTGATCATTATGTTTTAGGATGTGGTCACCTTTCTACTTTTACTACCATCACTCTCCTTCTTGGTTTTTGATGATGGTTGATTCCATTTTTCCTCCACCATTGGTTTTTCTAAGTGAGAAGAAGAAAAGAGAAGAAGAGAGCTTCATCTTCATCTTTGAGAGAGTAGCATTCTTGATCTCATTTTTGATGCTAGAAAAATGCAAGCACCATTTTTCTTACCTTGTTTCCTCCATCATCCACAAATGGCAACAAACCCCAAAAGAGACTATGATTCTACACTACACTTCCTACAGCATATCTTGGGCGCGTCGGGTAGCCTACTTCGCGCCCGAGTTGCCTCGGTATTGAGGTGGGAGCCCGTAAAAGCTACAGGCGATGTGGTGCCCTTCCGGCGAGGAGGCGACGACCGGAGTTCCCACGAGGAGATCGGAGTGGAGATGAAGACCGGAGGACTCGGATCAGTCGGTACATCTCTAACCTATCTTGTTACTTTGCTAGATCTAGTTTTATGGCACGATCCGGGGTTTAGTGCGCGGTGGTGCCGGTTTGCTAAGTCCGCAAAAATTAAAGTTTATCACCGTTTCCGCGTTTGGCCGTCGGATTGACGGCCGGGGCGCCGCCGTGAACTTACAGTGGTATCAGAGCCTCGCCATTAACTTCGTCTAGCTTCGTTTGATGTGTTTTTCAGTTCCGATCGACCGAAATTCCGAAAACCCAATTTGTGTTCACATCAGTTTTCTGTTAAGATTTTTTGGTGTCCAAATTTTTTTCAGGTGACAGAAAAGTGATCTAACAAAAGATATAAGAATTCTGCAAAAATACGATATAGTGATTCATCTGCAAGAGCGCGGAACCGCGGCGCAAACCCCCACTTGGCCGCGGTTCCGCCGCACTTTAGCTTCATCATGTTATCATATTTTTCCAGTTTCTTTCTGGGTTAATTTTAGGGGTTTTGGAATATTAAAATTGGGCCAATTATTTCTGTGAGTGCTGCAGTATTGGTTTGGGGCCCACTTGTTAATTTTTGGTCAATCGGAAAATTTTAAACACATTTTTCACAGTATTTACATTATATCTGCGACCGTGAATGTCACTCGATCGGTAAATCCCGTCTAACTGCTATAGCCCGGTTAGACGGATTTGCGAACGTGACTTTCACGTTGATGTTCTATGTATTTGCTGTGATGTTGCGGATCGGTCGTGGGGGATAGCCTAGATGCAATGCTAGTACAGTTTTTTTTGTTGTATTATGTACATTTGATATTGCGGGGCGAGCGTCCGACATGTGGACTGCCGTCACTGCCTGTTTGTATTATTCTTTTGGGGCACGACCAGGTTGCGGTCGATGTACCCATTGTATGTATATTTTACTTTCTGTACTAGGGTTATCCCGCGGAGGGGTGCACGGATAGCCGGGTTCTAGGAGGCAACAAGCCCGCATCTCATGGCATTGGGACGGAGGGGGCTTCACTCCAGGATTGGCTGGCTATTCGCCGCACTCGTAGGGGGTATAGGATTTCATTGCACAGGCTATCCACACGACCAGGGGAACGTCGGGTTTCAGTAGTGGCTCTGTGAAACCCGGGGATCCCAGATATCTGTATTGTTCTGTGATACTGTACATTTCTGTGATGTTGCTTTTCTTTTCACGCCTTGAGCGAAATATAATATATTGGTATATATATTAGTAGATGTTGTATATGTTTTTCATCCGCGCTAGTCCAGTCCCCGCTCTGCCGTTAGTAAGCTAACCTAACGGGTGATGACGGGACCCAGTGGCGAATGCGGATGGCATATACGTACGTCAGTATATTTTCGTTCTTTATTGGTGTGATCAATTGATGGGACTGCATTGATTCGGATCAATGCAAGTTAAACAAACCTATTCTGATGTTGTTGGAACACTTTTCAAAAAGCTGTTATTGCAAGGACGTTCACTTTTGTTTTGCATCGTGGTGTTCATTTGGAATATCCTGCTCCTCAGTCGACGAGGCAAGGGCCGAGATCCCTTCACCGGGAGTGACCCCTTGGACAGAAGTTTTGCGTCAGGGCATTAACTTCACTATAGCCGATTACTTTTGCTTTGCACCGTGGTATTCAGTTGGAATATCCTGCACCCCATTCTACGGGGAAAGAGCCGAGATCCCTTCACCGGGAGTGACCTCTTTAGTAAAGGTTTTCGTCACTATATTTTCTAAAAAGCTATCCGTTCCTTCAACGATATCAAGTTCTTTACGTTAAAGGTTTTCGCCAGAAACCATTCGTAGCCCTCCGTCGTTTCAGACGGGTAGCACGTAGTATTCATGCTATGTTTGTTGACCTTCGTCAAGGCATAGTGCATGGTAGCTGCTTGTTGCCTTTCTGCTGCATAGATAGATGTATTGGTTTGGGACAGTCGTATAGCCTTGTTGACCTTCGTCAAGGGCTTGTACGGGTGGGTTCAAATTAACCTGGACAATGACGGGTGGAACTTGACATGTGACTTATGATTTGTTGACCTTCGTCAAGGTCATAAGAGCATGGGGCAGAAATCACATCAGGAGTTTCAAAAGAACTGAAACTTGCCAGATATGCGCATACCTTCTGGAGTGTGATAGCGTGAGCGGATTCCGTCACGTTATCATGCGATGATAGTTGGATCCCGATTCCCACTGATGAGTTGGTTTACTCCTCGGGTGACCCCGACTAATTCTTCTTTCAGGTTTGGAGGAGAATTTGAGGTACAGTGGGAGGTTTCCAGATTAGATAAATTGGTAACCATTCTGATCTTGGTTAGAGTGCACGCTGAGTGTTTCTTTTCTCTCTCTCTTGGCAGCGACCATTGACCCGACCCTAAGACTACGACTCAGAGACCAAGTTGACCGAACCTTCTTTACACTGGCTTTTGGATTGTCAGAGTTGCAGACCTCATTGCCACTCCTACTTTTACCCTTTTCTCCAGGACACCCCGTATTACTACGAACGTCCACTTCCATTGGACAAAACCATCGTATGGTTAGATACGAACTCGAAGGGATTCGAGGATGGTTTCCGGTTCTGGAGAAAACGGATAGGATTATTCAGTTGTCTTTTCCCTTTTACCTTTTCTCAAGTTATGAGTACTCCTTGGTTTAGGAGATAGTACACCTATTATGCAGATTGGATAGTCTTCTTCCAAACCTTAGGCTGGTGCCGACCGGTAGGGAATGAAGAGAACCAATTAGCCTAAACGGTGTGCAGAAGGTATTAAGATTAAGACAAAGCAAGGGATTAGTAAGAGGGTAAAGTAAATTGCGACTGTTATTCACGACCAAAACCAAGTATTTCTTCGCCAATCCTAAATCACCTTTGTATTTCTCCAGGACACTCCGTATCACTACGAAGATCCACAGTTTATTGGATACTCCATCGTATGGTTATATACGAACTCGAAAGGAACTTGTTCCAGTTCGGGGATGGATTCTGGTCCAGGAGAAATAGGAATAAGGTTTATTCGGTTGTCTTTTATCTTCACCTTCTCTCGCATTGCGAGTGCTCCTAGGATTAGGACAGTACACCCATTATGCTTATTGGATAGTCTTCTTCCAAACCATAGGCTGGTGCCGAACGGTAGGGAAGGAAGAAAACCGTTTGGCCTAAAGGGTGTGCAGAAGGTAATGACTAAAGACATATAAAGGGATTTGGAGAGGTGGCAAAGAATTATACGGTTATAGTTGTGAATCTGGATGATGGTAGAGGCATTACTAGGAATACCAGGATACCCCATCGAAACATTTCAATGTTTCAATTTCACTGTGTACTGTTAAAGGAAAACTGATTTCCCGATTAGACACTTCCTCCAGGGTATGTATTTACCAGGTTTGATTCTCACATCTGTATGGCTTTCCAGATGATGAGTGGGAGTAAGTTATTGGGAATAGGGTGATCATCCTCATTATATCGGGATTCGTTGCAATCAGTGATATTTGAGGAGATCATCTGGGCTGTTTGCCGGTCGGCAAATATTTGGTTTTGAATATCCGTTGTTGTGCACCAATTTCAAATTGATATATCTGTACGTCTATTTTCATAGAGTGAGATATACCTTTTGATATTATGTCGATGACATTTACCTATATCAGTGGATGGTTAGGTAAGGAGCATTAAACAGCGGTGTAATTCTTCTTAACCATAAGTACAGTTTTTAACCTACGACACACAGTGAAAGAGTTGTTAGACTCAGTGGACCTATACAGAGTATTGTATGTTGTCCAGTGTCCATTAGGACAAAGGGGTTGGTCCTCATACTATATTCTGTTTACTTTTAACTTCTCTAGTTCTTAGACATGTGTTTCGTAGAAACACAGGGTCTAAGTTTTGAGGAGTTATAGGTATTTGAATAGAGTAGAGAACCAGGTGTAGCAAGTATCGGGATTCTTCAAAGTGATCGAAGATATAGATACTTGTGTATGGTATTCAGTTGATAGTAATGATAAAGAGAAATTACTTCTCTTTCAGGTTACTCATAATTGGAAGCATTCCTAAGTTGAGTAACGCTGATCGGCCTCTCTCCATTTAGTTGACATGCACTGGAGACAGCTGCATGATTTGAATCTGGTTCAATTAAATCAGTGCCTCTGGCTCTATATTGGATATAGTACAGTTCATATCTTAACATTGTTAAGGTACGGGGAGTTGTCCGGCTTATGATTAAAACCAGACTCTGGATAACTCAAGGCACTTTTCTGTAATGGCTGTTTGTGGGTTGACCCAGGCTATGACGAGGGTTGATTTTCTACCATCTGGATGAACAATAGCGATATTGTTCTAGACTCGCCATAGTTTTATTAAAAATGGATTTTTTCAAAAACAGTAGTGGGAGTATGGTAGAACTGGAAGTGATTCCAGAACCGCAAACGATTACTGAAGATTTGATAAGGAACCTAAAGATTCAATCTGATTTGACATTCCATTGGCCACTCCGCAGATACGGTGGGTAACTTCAGGCACCCGAGAGGTACTCCGGTAGCCTCAAGGACGGTGATAGGGAAGTTCTCGTTTACCCACACTTGCCATTGCTGTTGTTCCAGGCTGCGAGACCCGGTGGGAGGATGAGTATAGCGTCGTTCTAAACTAGCTTTAGAAGTGCACGTCTGTATGACTCTGCCAGAGGGTTGTCGTAGTCAGTGGGAGCAGCGGAAGCATTGGTGGACATCAGGCTTATGTCTATTTATAGACTAAAGCAGATATAGCGGAGTTAGATCATCTGTTTCTGATGTGACAGTCATAGGTTTGACGTCATCAGAATAGGGGATGGATCTGTTGAGAAGGTAGTAGGAAGTGATATTCCTATACTACGATCGGTTATACTTTGGTCGTCACACAGTGGTTTCTCCACATGGGACTTGGACATTATATCAGACATACTGGTTACTGGATCTATGGTTTTAGATCTAGATTTGGGTGGTTTCCCAATCAGGGTACTTTGACAGCATTCTAAGAGTATTTAGAATGGCGACTCCTGGCACGGTAGTGAACCTGCAGGTGATGGAGTCACCCTCTCTAAAGGTGTCTTTTAGACTAAAGTAGAGAGGGATATGCATGATTGGCAGATCACTTGCTTAGGCAATTGAGTCAATCATGAGATGTCAAGTACCACACCAGATGTTGTTCTTGCACTAGATGCAATAAGTTGACTTTGATCCAATCCTGGAAAAACAGTCGGAAGCAGTTTTAGAACATAAGTGGATGTTCTAGGGATATGGTAACGACAGCCTCATTCAGGAAACTGTTATCATTCCAGGCTTCCAAGGTGACATGGACGACAAGGAGGTTGTCAGAGTTATAGTTTTTCCTTCTGACGAGGGGCAGTGTTTTGGACAGGTGGTCCAAGGAAATACTGAGGGTGGCATGGCGCAGGATACTGATTAAGTTCAGTTGACGATACAGTCTAAGAAGTTTGGATTTGGAGTTCATTTATGAGCTCGGTCCCATCAGACATCCAGACACTCTAAGACAGGTATTGCTCATTTCGGGAGATGGTTTTCTCCGCGAACTTGAGATATAGAGAGACATAGAAAGAAACATCAGAGCGGATCCACTCGCTGAGGCTATTCCTCGAATGCAATAGTCTCGCAAACGAGCTTTGTGAGACTGACTAGTAGAGGAGTTGGGTGTTCGGTATCACACGGGCTGTGAGTATGCGACATCGCAATAATTAGCCTTGAGTGCAAGTGGGAGATTGTTGGAGATAGTGCCCTCAGAGTCAATTATTGGATCACAGGCACGTGATTGCAATGATTGAGGGAGGACCTATCCCGGTACGACAGTCTTACTCGAGATGATAGTATGCTATCTGGTTTACCTTTATCATCGTGTACTGCTTTAGGTGACCTGACAGGTCGCTATTACACGTTGATAGAGCCCCTAGGATTCTTGCTTGACTGCCAGCAGTATGAGGGCGATCATATAAGTGAGAGCTGGAGTCTACAAACACATCCTTAAAAGGTCCCTAGTCGTGGGAGATTCGAGACAGGGCATCGATTCTCCAGAGTAGACTAGTGTATACAGTCGAGACCCCGACGAGGGGCGGTGGCCGGTCTCACAGGCCACTGGTGTCAGTTGATTCACCTAAGATGTATACAGGTGCTCATTGGGTTATGAGTACACCGGACAGGACTCGCCGGGAACATGCTAGTTGGTCTTATACCTGACGTCAGATAGCAGCTCCCAGGTGACATGTGTACAGGTTAGTTCATCGACCTGGGGATCGTCATTTGTCTCGTGTGAGTTCCCACTGTGCTTTGATTACTACCCTACCACGGCTCAAAGGAGTCGTGCAAACAGGTTGTAGTTGGGTACAGTCCCGAGCCACATGGAGGCAGTGAGCGGATCTTCGGGGGTTCGTCTCTCCCGGTATTGGGGGTGAGGTCGCGCTGTGTCTAGGAGAGCCATTACACGAAGACCTTGGCTAAGGCAGGAGATTTACTGGTAGGTATTCCAGTAGTATCTCAGGGTGTTCTGGGCTACACTCCGACACGACTTGTACCGCTTTTGGGGGTCTGACTTTTACCAACCCCCTAGGCCCGACATGCGATGCTCGTAGACGAACGGACCGGACTGTACGGATATTGTCACTGACAGGCTCAGTAGGGTGTCAGGATGAGTTCACTCATCGACGTCCCTTTTAGTCAATAGCTGGTGGCCCGTCACGTATTGGCTTATACCTCTGACGTGCTAGTGGTTAAATCCACAGCCATAGTATTGACGAGTCTTTAGAGTCCACCACACTTTCAGTTACTCAAGTTTCGGGCGAAACGCTGTAGAGGCCGTATGGAGATATGGCAGGGTCCGATCAGATACGTGCGGTATTGCACAGATCAGGATCGGACGGTCTGTACTAGTAGCCGTATAGTTATATGGCAGCGTTCGATCAGATACGTGCGGTATTGCACGGATCAGGGTCGGACGGATATTACTAGCCGGCTTTGGTTTAAGCCGGATCCTAGTATAGTACAGTGTAGATTTTGTCTCTTTGCATTTGTATCCGGACGGAATACAGATGCGGGTGTGTATGCACAGTATCGGAGTTTTCCTGTAATTTATTACGGGACCAGTTTTCTGGAGTTGCCAGTTTGCATTCCGTTCCGGCCGGTTTTTCTTTGTTCTTTCCCGGCCGGACTTTTCCGATGGAGGGTGTTATTTGCAAGTTTGCAAATAACACTTTGTGGAGGACTTATTTGCATAAGGGTTGATATGATAAGCATCTTTGCTTTTCATGTATTTATGAGATTGGATTGGATTTGAAATGGATTTGAGGTTTGATGTTGATTTAGTGATCATTATGTTTTAGGATGTGGTCACCTTTCTACTTTTACTACCATCACTCTCCTTCTTGGTTTTTGATGATGGTTGATT
Source organism: Agapanthus africanus (assembly GCA_030015575.1). Lineage (NCBI taxonomy): Eukaryota > Viridiplantae > Streptophyta > Magnoliopsida > Asparagales > Amaryllidaceae > Agapanthus > Agapanthus africanus. The sequence continues at coordinate 532,850,252 of CM057346.1, forward strand.
CCATTTTTCCTCCACCATTGGTTTTTCTAAGTGAGAAGAAGAAAAGAGAAGAAGAGAGCTTCATCTTCATCTTTGAGAGAGTAGTATTCTTGATCTCATTTTTGATGCTAGAAAAATGCAAGCACCATTTTTCTTACCTTGTTTCCTCCATCATCCACAAATGGCAACAAACCCCAAAAGAGACTATGATTCTACACTACACTTCCTACAGCATATCTTGGGCGCGTCGGGTAGCCTACTTCGCGCCCGAGTTGCCTCGGTATTGAGGTGGGAGCCCGTAAAAGCTACAGGCGATGTGGTTCCCTTCCGGCGAGGAGGCGACGACCGGAGTTCCCACGAGGAGATCGGAGTGGAGATGAAGACCGGAGGACTCGGATCAGTCGGTACATCTCTAACCTATCTTGTTACTTTGCTAGATCTAGTTTTATGGCACGATCCGGGGTTTAGTGCGCGGTGGTGCCGGTTTGCTAAGTCCGCAAAAATTAAAGTTTATCACCGTTTCCGCGTTTGGCCGTCGGATTGACGGCCGGGGCGCCGCCGTGAACTTACATTATTTAGCAATGCTAAACATTTTCATCTTTGATTTTCTCAATTTTGAGATTCATTTGGAGGAGCGATTTTTGCCTCTGGAAAATTAGCCAACTTGGCTAAAAGTAGTGTCAAACACCAGGGAACAACAGTGTTAAACACTGGAAATATAGAATCCCAAATTAGTGTTAAACACTAGAAGACAACAATGTTAAACACTGGAAATAAGATTTTCAAATTAGTGTTAAACACTAAAAGATAATCAGTGTTAAACACTGGGAATAAAGCTCTCGAATTAGTGTTAAACACTAAAGAAAAATGGGTCACGTGTGGACACGTGAGGGCGCCCAAAGGTGGGACCAGATTCCTTTTCTTCGTTCTGCAATTAAGTGTTAAACACTTTTTATATTTTTGTTTTGAGCATCACGTGTTGGCACGTGATGGTCATCTGTGCGCTGACTGTTAAAGCGTTTTCTAAGGGGTCACGTGGTAACACGTGAGAGCGCCTAAAGCTTAGATTTCCCTTGCTTTTATTCCCTTTGTTTTGGAGGTCACGTGAGAGCACGTGAGGCATTGCCTCAAAGCCTGTTCTCCTTCTCATTTCTGGGGATCTCTTCAGGGGTCGCGTGGGGACACGTGACCTAGTTTTATTCCTTCTTTTCTGATCACTGCGGATTGGGGTCGCGTGTCATCACGTGACCAATATTCTTTATATGCATGGAGATCTTTCAAGTCTCTTTATTTTAAGAATTAAATTCTTTGTAGGGTTAAACCCTAATCATGATTTTGGAGGAATTAAATTCCTATTATGAAAGAATTAAATTCTTATGTAGGGTTAAACCTTAATTTCTGTCCATCTTGAAGGAATTAAATTCCTATATTTTTAGGAGAATTAAATTCTCATATAGGGTTGAACCCTAGTTTTGTTTTGGGAGAATTAAATTCTCTAAACTCAATTCCCCCTTTAAGTTTTGGATCTGCATGGCAGGATCTCAACCAGATGAGAATTAAATTCTCAACTTATGGGGAGATGTGCTCTTTGCAGATCTTCAACCAGAGGAAGAACTAAGTTCTTTTGCAAAAGAGTTAAACTCTTAGATTTTGAGAATTAAATTCTCTTTTTTGAAGTTTTGATCCCTTTCTTTTCTCACCTAGGGTTTTCTTTCTTGAGAATTAAATTCTCCTTTTCTTTTTTTTTTCTTGAGAATTAAATTCTCCTCTCTCTGTTCTTCTCTCAAAAAGGTCCCCCCCTCTCTTCTCTTCTTGGCTCCTATTTATAGGAGAAGGAAAAGAATCAATTTGTTTTGTGAATTTTCATTGAAAGATTTTAATTGATTTCATAATTAATAAGATCCTTTAGATCACACAATGAATTTTATTCACCGTTAGATTTTAAATCCAAAGATATTTTGTTTGTTATTTTCGGTGAGATTTAGGGGAAATCTTTCCTTGTCTAAGATTTTTTCCATAAATTGGTGATTTTTAATCACCCTTGGATCTTTAATCCAACGGTCCCCATAATCTTTTTCCATTTGGAAATATTTAGAAGCTTTTAGAATTTAATTCTATTAACTGTAAGGCTTTCGAAGCCAGTCACGTGCTGACACGTGACCCTTGGGCACGTGTGAGCACGTGACCCCCAGTTGAGTCCTTTAACAGCTGCTTGTTTATGTTGTTGTTTTAACTATCACGTGTCAACACGTGACCATTGGTCACGTGTTAGCACGTGATACCCCGTTGAGGTATTTCCTTCAGCCATTTGTTTTTATTTCTGTTTTAACTATCACGTGTCAACACGTGACCATTGATTACGTGTGAGCACGTGATACCTTATTGAGGTAATTCCTGATTTTTAATCAGGGAACAGTGCATAGCATATTTGCTCATAACTTTTGATCCCGGATGAATTACGAAGCCCATAATATATCAAATCGAAGGGTTTTTCGAGATACTTCCAATACCATCAGAATTTAATAGTTCCTCCTTCGGGAGTCTATCAAAATACAGGCCAGAAAATACTGGTTCGCATTTTCTTAAGCGTATCGCTGCCATTTGATACTTTAGGCTCTTTGCGCAGAAATTTTTGGCGGGAACAAATGCCCCCCACTACTTTACCCACGTAAGTATGTACATGGGTGAAGTAGTGCAGAGTTATGCATGGCAATAGAATTGATGGCTTAGGAGACAAGTTTAGGGTTTTTGTAACTTAAGACTTTTTTCATCTTCATGAGCCGTAAGGGTCTCAAGAAGGTTTTTTCTCCCTACAGGTTGAGTAGATCCCGCAGGTGTAATTTCTCCTTAGAGGTCGTGAGGACTCCTAAGTGCGTTTTCCCTTGAGAGTCGTAAGGATCTCACAAGAGAATTTTTCCCGCTTACAAGTCGAGAGGACTTGTAAGTGGTTGTTTCCCTCTTTGTCGATATTCGACTTCGGAGAGTGTGACCCGTGAATAGTATGCAAGAGTTCATCTTGGATTGACTTGCAGGGCCCCAGTGCTTAGGAAACAGGTTTTTTAATCCCCGCTGCCTAAGGCTTTTCCTTACGAGTTGAGACGAATCGAGCATTTCTCGCAAGAATATCCTAACGTCACAGTTAACTTCTGCTCTGTACGACAGAGGTCCGTTAGGGTCTGTGGTACTTAGGGTTTTTCCCGTCATACCGCCGCATCGGCTGATGTATTCCTCGATAGGCAGTTTTGCTATTCGAGTAGCCTTGCGATTGTCGTGTCTCCGATCCCTTCTGGGGCTGGACAAGACGTCTTCAAGCAATCCTCCTAGGCAGTTTGACCGTCGGAAGAGCAAGCGTTAGGAATTTTGCCATGCCGCTTTTTACTTGAGGTTAGGCTCATTTTAGAGAGCCCCGATGAGTCATAATCACTCCGCGCTGGTGTGGGATGATCTCCGATAGTTTTTCAGGCTTTATATGACTTGCCGTTAAGACCCTGAAACTAGAAATTTGGCCTTTGCTTCGTTTGCTGGTATCGCGTCTGCTGTATCGAGACGAATGTCACGGTTGTCTCTAGCTTGCTGGTGAACCGTCGAGGTTTGGAACCAGGAATTTTGCCGTGACTCCTTTTGGTGATGTTGCGTCTGCTGTATCGAGACGAACGTCGAGGTGGTGACCACTCTGCACTGGTGCGAGATAATCTCCGATTGACTTCCAGGATTTATATGACTTGCCGTTAAGACCTTGAAGTTAGGAATTTGGCCTTCGCTTCGTTTGCTTGCATTACATCCGCTGTATTGAGATGAATGTCGTGGTTGTCTCTAGGTTGCTGGTGAACTGTCGATGTTTGGAACTAGGGATTTTGCCGTGGCTCTTTTTGGTGATGTTGCGTCTGTTGTGTCGAGACGAACGTCGAGGTGGTGACCACTCCGCATTAGTGCGAGATAATCTCCGATTGTCTTTCAGGTTTTACATGACTTGCCTTTAAGACCCTGAAGCTAGGAATTTGGCCTTTGCTTGCATTGCGTCTGCTGTATTGCGACGAATGTCGTGGTTGTTTCTAGGTTGCTGGTGAACCGTCGAGGTTTGGAACTAGGGATTTTGCCGTGGCTCCTTTTGGTGATGTTGCGTCTGCTGTGTTGAGACGAACGTCGAGGTGGTGACCACTCCGCACTGGTGCGAGATAATCTCCAATTGTTTTTCAGGCTTTATATGACTTGCCGTTAAGACCCTGAAGCTAGGAATTTGGCCTTTGCTTCGTTTGCTTGCATTGTGTGTGTTGTATTGAGACGAATGCTGTGGTTGTCTCTAGGTTGCTGGTGAACCGTCGAGGTTTGGAACTAAGGATTTTGCCGTGGCTCCGTTGTTTGATTGTCGCGTCTGAACCCTGTTGGAGGAAGAACGCTGTAGTGACATCTCGTCTGGTGTATCGAGATGAACGTCGAGGCGGTGATCACTCCATGCTGATGTGAGATGATCTTTGATTGTCTTTCCGGTTTTATATGAGTTACCGTCAAGACGCTGAAGCTAAGAATTTGACCTTCGCTTCGTTTGCTTTGGTGTGTCCGAATCCTGTCGAAGGAAGGACACTGTTGTTGACATTGCGTCTGCTGTATCGAGACGAATGCTGAGGTGGAGCTGGGATTTTGCCGTCACTCTGCTTTACTGACCATGGGGTCTTTTGTTGACGTTGCATCTACATCCTGCTGGACTGCGAAGGAACGTCGTTGTTGACATTGCGTCTGCTATAACGAGACGAATGCTGAGGTGGAGTTAGGATTTTGCCGTCACTCCGCATTGTTTCGACCATAGGGTCTCTTGTTGACGTTGCATTTGCATCCTGCTGGACTGCGAAGGAACGTCGTTGTTGACATTGCGTCTGCCGTAATGAGACGAATGCTGAGGTGGAGTTGGGATTTTGCCGTCACTCCGCATTGTTTCGACCATGGGGTCTCTTGTTGACGTTGCATCTGCATCCTGCTGGACTGCAAAGGAACGCTGTTGCTGATTCTTAGGCTGTAGATATTGCCATTAAGATTTGGAACTAGGGACTATGTCGTGGCTCCGTTTTGTTGCGACTCTGAGGTCGGTTGCTGACGTCATGTCTGCATCTGGTTGGAATGAGGAGAAACGCCGTTGGTGATCTCTAAGTTGTCGATATCAACGTCGAGACCCTGAAGCTAGGGATCTTCTTTTGCTTCGTTTGTTGACATTGTGTCTGCAATATTGCGACAGATATCGAGGTTGTCTCTAGGTTGTCTATGAACCGTCGAGATTTGGCTTTGCTTTCTGATGGAGCCTGTTGGGAAGGTATGGTTCCCTCTTTGTTCGTGCCCCTGGATTGTATACAGGGATCGATGTGATCTCACCTGTAGGGCAAAAAGTTTCATTCTTTCATCATCATTTTTTTTATTCTTTCCACGATGCTCTATCATTTCAGCTTTTATATCGCGAAGGTTGCAATTGCCCAATCATTTCGGCTATTTTTCGCGGTGCACAATCATTTCGGCTGTTTTTCTTTTTACTCGCTGCTTTTTATTGCGAGTTGCCCAATCATTTCGGCTATTTTTCATGCACACATTTTTACTTGCTGCTTTTTATTGCAAGTTTCCCCATCATTTCGGCTATTTCATATGCATTTTAGCTCGCTGATTTTTATCGCGAGTGTAGAACTTGGAATCTGGTGCCAATCTCAGCATCAGCATCGCTACAACTGGAATATTGCCAGGAGCGAATCATCATTTGCCATGAAAGGACTGGGAATTTGATACCGTTTTAGGCATCAGCATCGCTACAACTGGGATATTGCCAGGAGCGAATCATCATTTGCCTCTGTCAATGTCGAACAAAGGTGTCTTAGTAAACAGGGTTAGGGTCCTGACGACTAAGGCTTTTGACTTCATGAGCCGTAAGGGTCTCACAAAGGTATTTCTCCTTACAAGTCGTGAGGATCTCGTAGGTGTGTTTTCTCCTTAGGAATCGTGAGGATTCCTAAGTGTGTGTTCCCCTGTAAGTCGTAAAGATCTTACAAAAGGATTTTCTCCTTATAAGTCGAGAGGACTCATAAGGGTTGTTCACCGTGCGAACATATCCCCAGTCACGGATGGGACTTGGTTAGGGAAATGTTTATTCGCGCCCGTGGATTGTATACAAGGGTTAGTATGAGCCGCTTGCAGGGCAATATTGAAGTTTGTAGGCGTTGCTTAAGAACAGGTTCATGTCTCTGTAACTTAAAACTTTCAAATCTTATGAGCCGTGAGGGTCTCACAAGAGAGTTCTCCTTACGAGTCGTGAGGATCTCGCAAGTGTAATTTCTCTTTAGGAGTCGTGGGGACCCCTAAGTGTGTTGCTATTTTGTGAGTCGTAAGGATCTCACGCAGGTGGTTTCTCCTCACAAGGTCGAGAGGATCTTGCAAGTGTCTTGTAACAAGATTGCATCCTTTCGGGTTTTCACAAAACTCGCTGGTAGCCTTGCTGTTTTTACTAACGGAGCCCTTTCGGGTTTTCATCCGTGCCCATTTCGCTTATGGACATACCTTTTTTTTATGAGTCTGCGCCCTTTCGGGTTTTCACAAATATCGCCGGTAGTCCTGCTGTTTTTACTCACGGCGTCCTTTCGGATTTTCATCCGTGCCCATTTTGTTTATGAGCGTACCGTTTTTTTTACAAGTCTGCGCCCTTTCGGGTTTTCACAAATATCGCTGGTAGTCCTGCTGTTTTTACTCACGGCGCCCTTTTGGGTTTTCATCCGTGCCCATTTTGCTTATTGACGTACCGTTTTTTTTACTACCACGTCAGCCTGAAGTTGCCGCGGGTTGGTAGTAGTTTAACGACGTTTGATCATGAGCCAGTTTTAGGACATAGTGATCCATCGTTAGTTTAACGACGTTTCGGTCTAACGCCAGTTTTAGCACACGGTGGTCCACCATCGCCATATTTGAGGCGAATCTCTAGTTTACTGACTTTTTGGTCTATGGGGCTTTCCCTATGAATGAGCATGATGCCCCGGCATGTCCATCTTTTTCGGATCATGTGGTCGTGGCGGGCTCACCTTCCAGTTGTCAGACAACGCGAATTTGCCCTGTTGGTATTCATCCTCAATCCAGCCTTTGAAGACATAGAAATTTTCGAGTGGTGTGACCCATTACTCTGTGGTAGGGACAATAATTAGGATTGTTAACGTCACCTGGCTGCAACGGACGTTTTGGATCTGGCAGAGTGATGAGCCCGCTGCGCACTGCTAGCTCGAACAATCTCTTTGTTTTATCTTTGGGAAACGAGTAAGGACGTTTCAACTTCTCATTGAGGTATCGCGGCTTGTTGTTTTGACAACAAAACGGTCTCGGGTTACTCGGCTGTTGTTGAGCGTTAGCGAGGAAGGTCACTTTTCCATTCCCCTTATCCCTTTTGTTCGATCTTTTGTTTGCGGGTCTGAGATTCTTTTCGGGTAGCGTGCAATTGCACGGCTGAATGTTCTCGCAGCTCCTCAATTCTTTCATTTCAGAGATGGATTCCTTGAAGAGAGGACCGAGGGCTACTTTTTCTTCGGAGTCGCTCCCGAAGGTGAGAACTCGCGATTCCCCAGGATCAACCCTATGACAATTGTCGGCAATTCTTTTATGCTCATCTGTCGCATTTTTCCGTTGTCTACGAGCTTCACGCTTTGTCCTGTTGAAGTGTTGCCTGTGAGCAATATATCCTTGCCACCAACACTTAAAGGAGTTGCAGTCTTCAGTAGGATATGCGATCTTCTGATGATATAAGCAGAAGTTAGGATGTACGTCCGCTTCATCAAGATGTATACCACCGCGAGAATTTTCTCTGAAAGAGGGCAGTCTTATCCCCATTGATATGGCTTTGGTGAATCGTTTCCTTGTCTTGATCCTGCTTTCATTTGCGGCGGATGTACTTTGACCTGGTGGGAGTGTTTCGACCCTTTTGTCCAGTCGCCGGCGTTTGGCCTTTTCAAATATGGCCATCTCGCGCTCCCGATCAGCTTTGCTTTTTAGACGGACTTCGTTCAGGAATGCGTCAATCATTTCGTCTGATGGTCCTAGAAGTTCCAGCTCAGGATCTGCCCCCAATTTCTTTGCGTCAGGAGCATCTTCACCGTTTATTAACGAGTGAGAGATCATATGGCAGCTTGCCACATAATCCTCGGGTTCATCTGACGAGTCTTCTCCATTGTCATCACCTCCGTCCTCAAGGACGTGGTTGAGGAATTCTTGGAGTGTGACTGGGGTCCGCGCCTTCTGATTATATTCTTCCAGTGCGTCAATATGTTTTTGCAGGTCCGTGCGTTTGTCATCGGGTTTCACGTGCTTCTTGGTTTTCTTCTTGGAAGACTTTGACGGCTAGGTATGAGCGCTTTGACTATCACCACCAATTTTTGGAATTAGGCGCGGCTTCAGCATTCCCTCGATAATCTCGGGTTCCAGCAGATTCTTCCACCTGATTGCCGGGCATGTTTGGAGATTTCTCAACATTCTTTTAGTTTTTACTGAAAGAGCGACCTCCCATGGAGCTTCTTCAATGAAAGAGCATGATGCCCCCGGCGTGTCCGTCTTCTTGGGAGTGTGTGGCTGTGGTGGGTTCACCTTCCAATTTTCGGACATGGCAAATTTGTTCTGTTGGTATTGATCTTCGATCCAGCCTTTAAAGACGAAGCAATCTTCAATTGGATGGCTTACGCTTGATGGTAAGGGCAATAATTGGGACTATTAGCCTCGCCGAGTTGGAACGGTCATTTTGGATTCGGGATATTGATGAGCCTGTTGCGCACCGCTAGCTCGAACAATCTCCTTGTTTTGTCCTGAGGAAACGAATAAGGGCGTCCAAGTCTCTCCTCGAGGGATGGACGTGGACGCACGCTATTTTGGCGAACAACCGGCTTTAAGTTGCTCGGCTGTTGTTGAATATTGGCAACAAAAGTCGCTCTCCCCTTCCTTTTTTCGTTCCAAGGCTCTGTCTTTGAAGAGGAAGGCCTATGGCCCATCTAGTCCATTTTGGCCAGCTTGTCAATCAAGGCCTGGAAGGTGGTCGTCTTGAAGAACATCATGAATTGGGAGATGGTCGCTTGAGGGTCGAGAGTACCCACGAACATGCCCACGGCAGGAGCTTCTTCGATGCACTGCTCGCACTTTGACCATAGATTACGCCACCGTATCGCATACTGGACCCAAGTTTCTCCAGACTTCACCCTGGCATTGATTAATGCCGTGATTGGGGTGCGTTCGCTAGCGCTTGCGAAACGCTGGGTGAATAGCAGCTCCATCTCCGTAAATTTCTTGATAGAGTCATTTGGGAGTTCAAAGTACCACTCAAATGCCGTTTCCGATAGGCTGCCAACAAACTGGCAGAGCAGCAATTTATGATCACCTTCAGTGTTGCCGCACATGGCTCTGAATTGAGCAACGTGCTGATGCGGATTTCCCGTCCCCTTATATACGTGGAATTTAGGGATCGTATATCCCGGTGGGTACCTTATTTGGTCATACCAGCCCGGATAGGGTCGTCCGGTCTTAACAATTTGGTCGGCCGCTTCATTCGTCTTGTGAGCTCGTATTTGCTGAGCGATATAGTCGTCTAGTGTGGCCTTAGAAATGGTTTCCTCTTTGGCTGCCGAAAGAGTCGGAGGAGGATTAGATGTCTCCCCTCTATCGTTTTCAATAATGACCGGAGGGTCTTCAGCTGGAGAATCCAGCTGTAACATCATTCCTACCATATCTTGGAAGAGAAGTGCCATTCGCTTTATATTAGCCGCTTGTTCTGCGGCCACTTTATCCTTCTTTTCGAGGACTCTGCGAAGGAAGTCAGCATCAGTTTCTTGTTCATGACGCTGCTCCGATGACGCCTCCGGGCTTTCTTTTGGTCCGGTAAGTGCGGCCATCGTAGTCAGCATCTCCTGAAGCTTCTGCTGCTGTTGTTCCTGAGCTCTTGTGATGGATGGGGTGAGTGGTCGATGGCCCGTAGAAGCGCGGCTATCCTCTTTCCCGGATGCCATATAGACGGTATGCACCACCATGCCCCCAGACTCAGGGCGTTTGGGCTCAGTGCCTTTGACATTTGTCGCAGGCATGGGGATTTTCTCCGGCCTCCTTCTTTTATGAGCGGTCGAAGTTGAGGGGGCCGTTGTAGTGGGCACCCAAGTGGTTGTCATCCGTTGTGTTTTGACAGGACGGTCCTCTTCCTTCTGAGCCTTCAGCTTCTTCTGTCGGCGGAGATAGCCCTGATCCACCACTGACTCTCGGACTTGTCGCCAGATTTTGTAAACTTTGGAAGACAGCCGTTGAGGGGGCTGCTCCAGCTTTATTTCTGTGACAGTCTTCACTGGTGGCGGGGTTCTTTTCAGTACGGCAGTAGGCGAGTTCCTGCGCACCCTTCTTAGCGGTTCAAAGCTATTCCCAGTCGGAACAACAGCATTGATTTCTACCATCGGAGCTGGCGGAGTTAGCCCAGAGGGGGAGTTGCCCCCAGCCTTCCTTACCCGACGCCAGTGATGATGGCGAGCATGTCTTGCAATTGGAGTTGGTTTAGCCATTGGGGTGACCTCCTCATGCCCCCTGTGTTGGTCAGAATTCGCTGGTATCAGCCTTTTAAAGACCGACGTCCGTTGAATGGGGACGGCCAACCTATCAAAGGCAGACTTCCGAGCTGGGGGAGCAGCCTTGACGATTTCATGAGCAGGAATGGCTATCCGCTTGGGGATAACACCTTCTGGTATTATGGGCTTCTTCACGGACCCATTGGAGTTTTGACCCAGTTTATTGAAAACCGATGCACTGGATTTGGGCGACCCGTTGAGAGGGGTCGCAGTAGTTGCAAGCCGATCAAAGACCGACTTCTTCGTAGCTTCCTGTGACGGCATCTGAACGTTGAAGCTTGTTGGTGGGATCATGGTCCCGAAGAATAGCCCAGTGGTGGCTTGAGTGACCTGTTCCACCGGCATAGCGAAGATGGAGGCCGCTTGGGGCCCGTAAGTCACTTCTCCGGACGGGACAGAGCGAGAGTTGCAGTTGCAGTTAGTGTAGTTTGAAGCCATTGATCTTCTGTTTTCTGCACGGAGCAAGATACCAAATCTAAGTACCTCGAATCCACAGGCAACCACAGCAAACCGAGATTCGTTTGCGAACACGACACACGAAGTGTGGAGTGGAAAGAGGAAGAGGTCCCACCGGACGTGCCAGAATCTGTTCTCCTCCGAGCGGCGGCCAAGACATTGGCGTCTAGATTGAGATTCGGGGCAGATGCTATTTGGTTTTATCCGTCCACCTCTCCGAAAATGCCAAGTTGATTTATGGAACCGTGTATCGGAGGTTTAGACGGATGCGGCCGATGTAGCAGATTTCGTCAGATTCCCCCTCGCTTGAGGGGTTTTTGATTGTGGGGACGCTCTTCCCTGCAGGCGCAAGCCCCTGTAGTTAATTACGCAACCGTATCACGGTAACAACTTTCTCCTTCTCCAGAATTTCACTTCGTGTCGTGGATGTTTGTTTTATTTGTGGTTGCCCGTGGATTGTATACGGAGACTAATTTATGTCGTCGCCCGTAGGACGTGGATTAGTCCAAATCCGTATTTTCTTAGATTTGGTTTTGGGGTTTTGGTTTAAGGATACGTTAGCCATATTTGAGGCTAAGATCAACTTAAACGTTTGTTAAGGATACGTTAGCCCAATTTGAGACTAAGATCAACTTAACGGGATCGTTTAGATCCAACAAAAGAGCGTTTGGGGGCTCTATTGTTCCAGTTTAGGGACATAGTGGTCCATTTAATGTATGGCCGTCGGGACCCGTCACCTCTCTGACGACGTTGAAGGATTACAACGACAAATATCAGAGGAGTGAAGAGATGTACCCTTGAACCAAGGTTGCTTGGGGATCTGTAGTCCAATTTGAAACTAAGATCAAATAATTAGATTATGAGCACATTGGCTCAGTTAAATCTGAATTGAGGACCTATGGCCAGTTTGGGCTAAGTCCAATTAGATTAGAAATATTGGCTCTTTGTTGGACCATTAAATATTTGTCTGGGTTCAAGCCCACATTATTTAGCAATGCTAAACATTTTCATCTTTGATTTCCTCAATTTTGAGATTTATTTGGAGGAGGGACTTTTGCCTCTGGAAAATTAGCCAACTTGGCTAAAAGTAGTGTCAAACACCAGGGAACAACAGTGTTAAACACTGGAAATATAGAATCCCAAATTAGTGTTAAACACTAGAAGACAACAATGTTAAACACTGGAAATAAGATTTTCAAATTAGTGTTAAACACTAAAAGATAATCAGTGTTAAACACTGGGAATAAAGCTCTCGAATTAGTGTTAAACACTAAAGAAAAAGGGGTCACGTGTGGACACGTGAGGGCGCCCAAAGGTGGGACCAGATTCCTTTTCTTCGTTCTGCAATTAAGTGTTAAACACTTTTTATTTGTTTTGAGCATCACGTGTTGGCACGTGATGGTCATCTGTGCGCTGACTGTTAAAGCGTTTACTAAGGGGTCACGTGGTAACACGTGAGTGTGCCCAAAGCTTAGATTTCCCTTGCTTTTATTCCCTTTGTTTTGGAGGTCACGTGAGAGCACGTGAGGCATTGCCTCAAAGCCTGTTCTCCTTCTCATTTCTGGGGATCTCTTCAGGGGTCGCGTGGGGACACGTGACCTAGTTTTATTCCTTCTTTTCTGATCACTGCGGATTGGGGTCGTGTGTCATCACGTGACCAATATTCTTTATGTGCATGGAGATCTTTCAAGTCTCTTTATTTTAAGAATTAAATTCTCTGTAGGGTTAAACCCTAATCTTGATTTTGGAGGAATTAAATTCCTATTATGAAAGAATTAAATTCTTATGCATGGTTAAACCTTAATTTCTGTCCATCTTGAAGGAATTAAATTCCTATATTTTCAGGAGAATTAAATTCTCATATAGGGTTGAACCCTAGTTTTGTTTTGGGAGAATTAAATTCTCTAAACTCAATTCCCCCTCTAAGTTTTGGATCTGCATGGCAGGATCTTAACCCGATGAGAATTAAATTCTCAACTTATGGGGAGATGTGCTCTTTGCAGATCTTCAACCAGAGGAAGAACTAAGTTCTTTTGTAAAAGAGTTAAACTCTTAGATTTTGAGAATTAAATTCTCTTTTTTGAAGTTTTGATCCCTTTCTTTTCTCACCTAGGGTTTTCTATCTTGAGAATTAAATTCTCCCTTTCTTTTTTTTTTCTTGAGAATTAAATTCTCCTATCTCTGTTCTCTCAAAAAGGTCCCCCCCTCTTTTCTCTTCTTGGCTCCTATTCATAGGAGAAGGAAAAGAATCAATTTGTTTTGTGAATTTTTCATTGAAAGATTTTAATTGATTTCATAATTAATAAGATCCTTTAGATCACACAATGAATTTTATTCACCGTTGGATTTTAAATCCAAAGATATTCTGTTTGTTATTTTCGGTGAGATTTAGGGGAAATCTTTTCTTGTCTAAGATTTTTTCCATAAATTGGTGATTTTTAATCACCCTTGGATCTTTAATCCAACGGTCCCCATAATCCTTTTCCATTTGGAAATATTTAGAAGCTTTTAGAATTTAATTCTATTAACTGTAAGGCTTTCGAAGCCAGTCACGTGCTGACATGTGACCCTTGGTCACGTGTGAGCACGTGACCCCCAGTTGAGTCCTTTAACAGCCGCTTGTTTATGTTGTTATTTTAACCATCACGTGTCAACACATGACCATTGGTCACGTGTGAGCACGTGATACCCCGTTGAGGTATTTCCTTCAGCCATTTGTTTTTATTTCTGTTTTAACTATCACGTGTCAACACGTGACCATTGATCACGTGTGAGCACGTGATACCTCATTGAGGTAATTCCTGATTTTTAATCAGGGAACAATGCGTAGTATATTTGCTCATAACTTTTGATCCCGGATGAATTACGAAGCCCATAATATATCAAATCGAAGGGTTTTTCGAGATGCTTCCAATACCATCAGAATTTAATAGTTCCTCCTTCGGGAGTCTATCAAAATACAGGCCAGAAAATACTAGTTCACATTTTCTTAAGCGTATCGCTGCCATTTGATACCTTAGGCTCTTTGCGCAGAAATTTTTGGAGGGAACAGGGAAGCTAAAGGAGAAGGCTATATAAAGAGACCCAAGGATTCATTCCAGAGGTTGTTGATCATTCCAAATCAATTCACCCACAAGTTGAGTGACACAACTTGTGCATCCAAACCCTAATCCAATCCCAAAAGTCAATTCAAGATCACCGAGTACAAAATCAAGCAAAAAGCCATCAAGCGTTTTTGAAGCGACGCCGATCTTCATCCGAGCAAGTGATCCACGATGATCCGCGACTCACGAGGACGATGTGAAGCTAATTCAACGATCGAGTTCTCTCTTCAATTCTTGTAGTCTTGAGCAAATTGTAACGAAATTGTTGAATAATAAAAGGTGAAATTTCTTTATCTTGCTTATCTTTACATTTGAGTATTATGAAGAGTTCTCAATTCTTGATTGTTTTCTTTTTCATGATGTTTGAGTGAAAACTCCGCTCGTAGAGGAATCAAGAAAATAGATAGATGATGATGATTAAATTGTTGAACGATTCTTAAGTCTTATGAGTTTTGTAAACTTTAGTAAATTGAATCACCGACAACCTAGTTTTGAGCGAGATGCTTTCTTGAATATTTTCGCTCTTAATTAGAGATCAACGATCGATGATTGAATTTCCTAGAGGCTAGCATTTGAATGATAATCAACGAAAGGACAAAGGATGAGATGAAGAAACCCTAGTTTCTTCAATAGATCTTTAATTCTCGTTGATCGTCATCGATCTAGCAACAAATCATCAATGGATAAGAATTTGTAATCAACATTCTTCATCATCACTATCGATTGGATCGATTCTTACGAGCTTCATTACAAATCTTGATAATTCATTTGATTTGGACAATTCTTGATTCTTGATCTTTAGTATTTCTTGATATTAGATCTAGTTCTTTACAATTCTTGAAACTAAATTTCAAAATTCTTGAATCATTTTCTTTTCTTCTTTAATTTTCAACTCGACTAAAACAATTACGATCAAATCACACTTTCCCTGTAGACGATCCGCACTCGCTAACGAACCTACAATTGACACTGTTATGTAAGACTACGGTAGCGCCCCGGCCGTCATTCTGAGGCCAAAATGCGGAAACGAAAACTTTTTCTAAACTAGAAACCGGCGCTATCGTATGCTTAAAACCCGGATCGAACCATTAACCTACAACTAGCTATCTAGAGAAGGGATAGAAAGGCTATACCGATCGATCCGTGTCCTTCGGTCTTTGGCCACCATCCCAAGCTCCTCGCAGCATCTCCGGTCTCGATCTCCTCGTCGGAAAGGGCACCATATCATCGATTCTTTTTACGGGCTCCCGCTTCATCCAAAGCAACTCGGGCACGAAGAGTGCTAGCCGACGTGTCCAAGGTGATGTAGAGAATGTTTGTGATCACTTTGTCTCTTGCATCCATTGATTTGGATGGAGGTTAGAGATGAAGCCATTGATGGAGATAATGAGTTAGAGGAAGAAGAAGAAGAAGAGGTTTCTTTTTCTTTTGTTCTTGTGATGAAAATGAGGGAGAGTGTGAAAAAAATACAAGACCAAGCTCCTATATGGCAGCCCCTCTCTCTCTCTTCTCATCATATCAACACAAATCAATCACAATATATGAACATGCATAAAGAAAGAGATCATGAGTCACCACTTGTGCATGTGTCACAATTAATGCTCAAAATGATGAATTCTAGCTCACAATATCCATTTGTAAATATTAATCCAAATGTTTACAACAATAAAAAGATACGGCAACATCTAAAGTAAACTCGTGACGGATCACAGGGATACCCCTCACTTGTATATACATACCTACATCCGCATTCCGACCGAATGTGAATGCGATGAGACAAAAGTAATCTAACAAATCTAATATTAGGATCCGGCTTAAACCAAAGCCCACTAGTATGATCCGCCCGATCATGATCCGTGCACTACTGCACGTATATGATCGGACCCTGCCATATATTATACGGCCTCTACATCGTTTCGCCCGAAACTTGAGAAACAGTCTGTAGGGGACTTTAAAGACTCGTCAATACTTTAGCTGTGGATTTAACCACTGGCACGTCAGAGGTACTAGCCGTACGTAACGAGCTACCAGGTATTGACCAAAAGGGAGGTCGATGAGCGAACTCATCCTGACACCCTACTGAGCCTGTCAGTGACAATATCCGTACAGTCCGGTCCGTTCGTCTATGAGCATCGTATGGCGGGCCTAGGGGGTTGGTAAAGTTAGACCCCCAAAAGCGGTACGAGTCGTGTCGGAGTGTAGCCCAGAACACCCTGAGATACTACTGGAATACCTACCACTAAATCTCTGCCTTGGCCAAGGACTTCGTGTAATGGCTCTCCTAGACACAGCGCGATCTCACCCCCAATACCGGGAGAGACGAAACCCTTGCTGATCCGCTCACTGCCTCCATGTGGCTCGGGACTGTACCCAACTAAAACCTGTTTGCACGACTCTTTTGAGCCGTGGTGGGGTAGAAATCAAAGTACAGTGGAAACTCATACGAGACAAATGACGATCTCAGGTCGATGAACTAACCTGCACATATGTCACCAGGGAACTGCTATCTGACGTCAGGTATAATACCAACTAGCATGTTCCCGGCGAGTCCTGTCCGGTGTACTCATAACCCAATGAGCACCTGTATACATCTTAGGTGAACCAACTGACACCAATGGCTTGTGAGACCAGCCACCGCCCCTCGTTGGGGTCTCGACTGTATACACTAGTCTACTAATGGAGTATCGATGCCCAGTCTCGAAACTCTCACGACTAGGGACATTTTAAGGATGTGCTTATAGACCCCAGCTCCCACGTATATGATCGCCATCATACTGCTGGCCGTCAAGCAAGAATCCTAAGGATCTACCAACGTGCAATAGTGACCTGTAAGGTCACCTAAAGCTGTACACGATGATAAAGACAAACCCTGGTAGCATACTATTCTCTATCAACGTATAATAGTGAACTACAATGTCACCTAAAGCATGTACACGATGATAAAGGCAAACCAGATAGTATACAAATCTCTCGAGCAAGACTGTCCTACCGGTACAGGTCCCCCCTCAATCATTGCAATCACGTGCCTGCGATCTAATAATTGTCTTTGAGGGCACTATATCCAACAATCTCCCACTTGCACTCAAGGCTAATTATTGCGATGTCGCATACTCACAGCCCGTGTGACACCGAACACCCAACTCCTCTACTAATCAGTCTCACAAAGCCCGTTTGCGAAACTATTGTGTTCGAGGAATAGCCTCAGTGAGTGGATCCGCCCTAATGTTTCTTTCTATGTCTCTCTTTATCTCAAGTTCGCGGAGAAAACCATCTCCCGAAATGAGCAATACCTGTCTTAGAATATGTCTGGATATCTGATGGGATCCAGTTCATAAATGAACTCTAAATCCAAACTTTTTAGACTGTATCGTCAACTGAAACCAATCAGTATCCTGCGCCATGCCTCCCTCAGTATCCGCTTGGACCACCTGTCCAAAATACTGCCCTTCGTCAGAGGGAAAACTATAACTCTGACAGCCACTCTGTCATCCAGGTCACCTTGGAAGCCCGGAATGATAACCGTCCCCTGAAAGAGGCTGTCGTTATCATATCCCTAGAACATCCACTTATGTTCTAAAACTGCTTCCGAATGTTTCTCCAGGATAGGATTAATATCAACTTATTGCATCTAGTGCAAAAACAACATCTGGTGTGGTACTTGACATCTCATGATTGACTCAATTGCCTAAGCAAGTGATCTGCCAATCATGCGCATCCCTCTCCCCTTTAGTCTGTAAGACACCTTTAGAGAGGATGACTCCATCACCTGCAGGTACACCACCATGCCAGGAGTCGTCCATTCTAAAACACCTTTAGAATGCTGTCTAAGTACCCAGATTGGGAAACTACCCAAATCTAGATCTAAAACCAGAATATCTGATATAATATCCATGTCCCATGTGAAGAAACCACTGTGTGACAACCAAAGTATAACCGATCGTAGTATAGGAATTTAACTTCCTACTCTGTGTATGTCATCCAAGTACCAGGACATCACACCCTACTACCTTCTTAACAGATCTATCCCCTATTCTGATGAAGTCAAACCTATGACTGTCACATCAGAAATAGATGATCTTTCTCCGCTATATTTGCTTTAGTCTATAAATAGACATAAGCTACTTATCCACTATACTTCCACTGCTCCCACTGACTACGAAAACCCTCTGGCAGAATAATATACACGTGCACTTCCAAAGCCAGTTCAGAACAACGCTATACTCATCCTCCTGCCAGGTCTCATATCCTGGAACTACAGCAATGGCAAGTCTGGGTAAACAAAAACCTCCCTTTCACCGTCTTTGAGCATACCGAAGTACCTCTCGAGTGCCTGAGGTTACCCACCATATCTGCGGAGTGGCCGATGGAATGTCAAACTAGATTGAATCTTTAGGTTCTTATCAAATTTTCAGTAATCGTTTGCGGTTCTGGAATCACTTCCAGTTCTACCATACTCCCACTACTGTTTTCTGAAAAAATCCATTTTACTAAAACTGTGGCGAGTCAAGAACAATATTATTATTGATCTTCCAGATGGTAGAAAGTCAACCCTCGTCATAGCCCGGGTCAACCCACAAATAGCCATTACAGAAACTTGCCTTGAGTTATCTAGAGTCTGGTTTTAAGCATAAACCGGACAACTCCCCGTACCTTAACAATGTTAAGATATGAACTATTCTATATCCAATATAGAAGCAGAGACACTGATTTAATTGGAACCAGATTCAAATCATGCAGCTGTCTCTAGTGCATGTCAACTAAATGGAGAGAGACCGATCAGCATTACTCAACTTAGGAGTGTTTCCAATTATGAGTAACCTGAAAGAGAAGCAAGTTCTCTTAATCATTACTATTAACTGAATACCATACACAAGTATCTACATCTTCGATCACCTTAAAGAATCCTGATACTTGCAATATCTGGTTCTCTACTTTACTCTTATACCTATAACTTCTCAAAACTTAGACCTTGCATTTCTACGAAACACATGTTTCTACGAAACACATGTCTAAAAACTAGAGAAGTCATAAGTAAACAGAATATAGTACGAGTACCAACCCCTCTGTCCTAATGGACACTGGATAACATACAATACTCTGTATAAGTCCCCTGAGTCTAATAACTCATTTCCTGTGTGTCGTAGGTTGAAAACTGTACTTATGGTTAAGAAGAATTACACCGCTGTTCAATGCTCCTTACCTAACTATCCACTGATATAGGTAAATGTCATAGACATAATTTCAAAAAGGTATATCTCACTCTATAAAAGTAGACGTACAGATATATCAATTTGAAATTGGTGCATAACAACGGATATTCAAAACCAAATATTTGCCGTCCGGCAAAACAACCCAGCCGATTTCCTCAAATATCACCAATTACAACGAATCCCGATATAATGAGGATGATCACCCAATTCCCAATAACTTACTCCCACTCATCATCTGTAAAACCATACAGATGTGAAAATTATACCTGGTAAATACATACCCTGAAGTAAGTACCTAATTGGGAAATCAGTTTTCTTTTAACAGTACACAGTGAAACTGAAACATGTAAATGTTTCAAAGGGGTATCCGGGTATTCCTAGTTGTGCCTCTTCCATTATCAGATTCACAACTGTAACCGTATATTTCTTTGCCATCTCTCCAAATCCCTTTATATGTCTTAGTCATTACCTTCTACACACCCCTTTAGGCTAAATGGTTTTCTTCCTTCCCTACCGTTCGACACCAGCCTATGGTTTGGAAGAAGACTATCTAATAAGCATAATGGGTGTACTGTCCTAATCCTAGGAGCACTCGCAACCCGAGAGAAGGTAAAGATAAAAGACAACTGAATAAAACCTTATTCCTATTTCTCCTGAACCAGAATCCATCCCCGAACTGGAACAAGTTCCTTCGAGTTTGTATATAACCATACGATGAAGTATCCAAATAACTGTGGATCTTCATAGTGATACGGAGTGTTCTGGAGAAATACAAAGGTGATATAGGATTGGCGAAGAAATATTTGGTTTGGTCGTGAATAGCAGTCGCAATTTACTTTGCTCTCTTACTAATCCATTTATTTGTCTTAACTTATTATCTTCTGTACACCATCGTTAGGCTAATTGGTTTTCTTCATTCCCTACCATTCGGCACCTGCCTATGGTTTGGAAGAAGACTATCCAATAAGCGTAATAGGTGTACTGTCCTAATCCAAGGAGCACTCGCAACCTGAAAGAAGGTAAAAGGAAAAGACAACTGAATAGTCCTATTCATTTTCTCCAGAACCGGAAACCATCCTCGAATCTGGAACAAGTTCCTTCGAGTTCGTATATAACCATACGATGGTTTTATCCAATGGAAGTGGATGTTCGTAGTAATACGGGGTGTTCTGGAGAAAGGGTAAAAGTAGGAGTGACAATGAGGTATGCAACTCTGACAATCCAAAAGCCAGTGTTTTAAGAAGGTTTGGTTAACTTGGTCACTGAGTCATAGTCAAGGGTCGGGCCATGGTCGCTGCCAAAGAGCGAGAGAAAAGAAACACTCAGCGTGCACTCTAACCCAGATCAGAATGGTTATCAATTTATTTAATCAGGAAACCTTCCACTGTACCGTCAAATTCTCTTCCAAACCTGAAAGAAGAATTAGTCGGGATCACCCGAGGAGTAAACCAACTCATCAGTGGGAATCGGGATCCGACCATCATCGCATGATAACGTAATGGAATCCACTCACATTATCACACTCCAGAAGGTATGCGCATGCCTGGCAAGTTTCAGTTTCTTTAGAAACTCCCGATGTGTGTTTTTACCCCTAAGACCCAAGTGACCTTGACAATGCCAACATATCAAAGAGTCCTAGTCAAGTTCAACCCGTCATTATCTTGATTGCGTTAAACCCACCCGTACGAGTCCTTGACAATGCCAACATAACCGTACAACTGTCCTAACCAATCCACATATCCATGCGACAGAAAAGCATTACAGAGCTACCGACCACTACGCCTCGGCAATGCATGACATACGTAGCACGGATATTAAGCAATACTAATCTGAAATGACGGAGGGCTACGGCAGGTTTTTGGCGAAAAACCTTTAATGTAATGAACTTGATATCGTTGAAGGAACCGGATAACTTTTTATAAAAAATATAGTGCGAAAACCTTTGCTAAAGAGGTCACTCCCGGTGAAGGGATCTCGGCTCTTTCCCCGTAGAATGAGGTGCAGAATATTCCAATTGAATACCATGATGCAAAGCAAAAGGCAATCGGCTATAGTGAAGTTATTACCCTGACGCAAACTTCTGTCCAAGGGGTCACTCCCGGTGAAGGGATCTCGGCCCTTGCCTCATCGACTGAGGTGCTGGATATTCATAACCGAATACCACTGTGCAAAACAAAAGAGAACTTCCTTGCAAAAACAGCTTTTTGAAAAATGTTCCAACAACATCAGAAAAGGTTTGTTTAGCTTGCATTGATCCGAATCAATGCAGTCCCATCAATTAATCACACCACAAAAGAACGAAAATACGATGTACGTATATGCCATCCGCATTCGCCACTGGGTCCCGTCATTACCCGTTAGGTTACTTAACTAACGACAGAGCGGGGACTAGACTAGCGCGGGTGTAAAACATATACAACATCTACTAGTATATATATCAATATATAATATTCGCTCAAGGCGTGATAAAATGCAACATCACAGAAATGTAATCAGCATCATAGAACAATACAGATAATCTGGGATCCCCGGGTTTCATAGAGCCGCTACAGAAACCCGACGTTCCCCTGATCGTGTGGATAGCCTGCGCAATAAAATTCTAGACCCCTACGGGCGCGGCAAGTTACCCGCCAAAACCTGAAGCGAGGCAGCCCCCTTCAACAAAGTGAATGGACCACCCAGCACTTCACGGAATCCGGTAACTTGGGCACCCCTCCTTGGGTCAACCTATACCCCCTACGAGTGCGGCGAATAGCCCGCCAATTCTAGAGTAAAGCCCCCTCCGTCTCAAAGCCATGAGACGTAGGCCCGTTGCCCTCTAGAACCCGGCTATCCATGCACCCTACCTTGGGGTAATCCTAGTACAGAAAGTAAAATATATACAACGGGTACATCGACCTCAGCCCGGTCGTGCCCCAAAAGAATAATATACAAACAGGCAATGACGGCAGTCCACATGTCGGACGCTCGTCCCGCAATATCAAATGTACAAATACAACCAAACTGTACTACCATTGCATCCAGGCTATCCACCACGACAAATCCGCAACATCACAGCACAACACAGAACATCAACGTGAATGTCACGTTCGCAAATCCGTCTAAAAGAGCTATAGCAATTAGACGAGATTTACCGATCAAATGACATTCACGGTCGCAGATATAATGTAAATAATGTGAACTAACATGTTTAAAATTTTCGATCGACAAAATTTCCCGAAGTGGGCCCCAAGCACAATTCCCAGTACTCAAAATAATTTGGGCCAAAAATGAAAATACCAGAAACCCCATTTCCAAGACAGAGACCTGATTGAATGATTCTTTTTCTTTGTGTGTCGGTTTAGAAAATGTATAGAAATCACAATCAAAGGATAATTTGACCGCAATCAATAACGGTGTCGTATATAGCGCGTTAGCGAGTGCGGATCGTCCACAGGAAAAGTGTAATCCGTTCGTATTTGTTTTATTTGAATTGAAAATTAAAGAGAAAAGAAAAGAAAACTTGATTAGATGATTTATATCAATGAATTTCAAGAATTATCTTGATCTAAATCTAAAATCAAGAAAATATTTAAAATCAAGAATTAAGAATTGATGATATCCAATCCAAAGATCAAGAATCGAAGTGAGGCTCGTAGGAATCGATCGGATCTATAGATGTGATGAAATCTATTGATTACGTATTCTTATCCATCGATGAGTTGATACTAGATCGATGATGATCAACGAGAATTAGGGATTTCTTGCGGAAACTAAAGTTTCATCTTCTATCCCTTGTCCTTTCGTTGATTTCATTCACATTCTAGCCTCTAGTAAATTCAAGAATCGATCGTGGATCCCTAATTTCGAGTGAACACAATCAAGAAATCAACGCTCGAAACTAGGTTGCCGATTCTTCAATTTACTAAAGTTTACAAAACTCATAGGACTTAAGAATCGTTTCAAGATTTGTAACATCATCATCTATTGATTCTCTCGACTCCTTCACGAGCGGAGTTTTACTCAAACATCATAACAAGAAACACAATCAAGAATTGAGATCGAATCATGATGCAAGAATGTAAAGAAAGCAAGATAAAAGAATTTCACCTTTTATTTATCAACAATTTCGTTACAATTCTCTCAAGATCTACAATGAGGAAAGAACTCGATCGTCGATTTGGCTTCGCTCGTCTTCGTGAGTCACGGATCGTCTTGAATCACTTGCTCGAATGAAGATCGGCTTCGCTCCTAAAAGGTTGAAGGCTTCTTGCTTGAATTGTACTCGGTGTTCTTGATTTTGGCTTGGATTTTGAATTGGGGATTAGGGTTTTGAATGCACAAGTTGTGTCACTCAACTTGTGTGAAGAGATGATGGTTTGAACTTTCAACAACCTTTATAAGTGAAGCCTAGGGTCCCTTTTATAGCCTTAAGAATGGTTAGCTTCCTTTGTAAGCTTGGATTAGGTTAGCTTCCCTTGTAAGCTTAGTTTAGGTTAGCTTCTCTTGTAAGCTTGGTAGTTAGGAGGAAGGTTCTAGAATTAGTTAGTTAGGATTAGCTTCCTTCATAAGCTTGGAGGTTAGGGAGAAACTTCTAGGCTTTAAGGTAGTTAAGGGGGAAGCTTGCTTTGGAATCTTGGAAGTTTAGCTTGAACAAGGAGCTTGCTGATCTGGCAGAAGACTCTAGAGAATTCTGGAATTTGTCATAGCTTGCTGAGGTGTACAACTTGAGAGAATAATTCTGCAGTGAATTTCAGCTGACGTCACTACATTATGGCCGTGGATCCGCGGCACGTGCCTGCTCCGGCCGCGGATCCGCGGTCACGTGAGGGCATTGGTGCTTCAACTTTTCAGTGATGCTTCCTTACAACTTTATGGTATTTTTCTGATATGTTGAATTTTATAATTCTCTCTGTATCAATGCCAGATCAAAAATCTTAGACTTGGCGCATCTTTTATCAGCACTTTGACAATTTTGGCTCGGTTCCTGGAATTTCCTGCACAGATCGTTGAAACAAGTGTTGCGCTATACAAGGATGATGCGATGCCATGATAAACACTCAATTTTCCTTAAAATTCCGGTTTTATTATACAACACAGGTAATCTGGTATTTTACAGCTGTTTTGCTAATATGTTCTATATGAATACCGAACACCTCTAGATGAGTGCAAATGATAAGCAAATTGACGTGTTAAAAATACATTATTTTCGACTGATCAAATTCCCCCAAACTTATTTTCGGTCGTCTCGAGCGAATTGTTTTATTAAAAAGAGAAGGAGAAAATAAAGAAAGAGAAAAACTAACTAAGCACACTTTCGTAGGCAACACGATTGCACTAAGCACATGAAACAAGCCTTTAAACCTCTAGGTGTCCCTAGTAGGAGGAGTGTTGTCTCCTGAGGGTTTTCAGCGGATTACACTCACAAAATCCAATAATAAAAGGAAGACTGTGAATATTACATATAAAGATAAGAATTGTAAAAGAAAGACTTTGAAAATTAGAGTTTCCAACTATGCTAGCTTTTCGGTTGTCATGAGCCCTATCTTAATAGTCATGAAAAGATGTCAGAAATCACATCATCCCTCAATAAAACATCGTCTTTATTCTTCATTCCTATCTTTCTTCCAAATATCGATCATATAACCCTACGTGTGTGTAATATACATCCCTACACTCGGAGAATTCAATTCAAGCTGTCATACTCTTGTCCATCTGCCTCAGTACTTTTTAATTAATGAATATTTAGATGGATTTGCTCACACACTTTCATGCGACCGTTAATACTTCTTGAGGTACTAACCGACCGATTACTCATGTGCTTTCTTATTTGGTGTTTTTCCTCGTCTTGCACCACCTAAGGCTTAGCAGTGACTCCCAGACCAGTTGGTCTAAGGCACTAGGTGAAGAGGCACCCTCGCTATATTTTTTTATTGCTGCCTTGGCGATAATAAAACCAGTGTTCATTTTTATCACCATTTTATATTTTTATTCATTTTTTTTATTTCCTTCATACATCGGCTTTTAGACAAGAGCATTTCAAGGTATCCTTTACTATCCCGAGCTTCAAGACGTGTGTAAGTGCGAATAGTAGGGTATCAACGTTCAAAATGTTTGGCTTCCAGAATAGGAACTATTTTTCAGACTTATTTTTATCCTCAGATTAGTGACTTCCTTCATCTTACTAACCCTTGGGACAACGGCTCATAACTACTTATTACTAGTTCGTATAAGAAAACTTCTAATTTTCTTGGTTTTCTTAAATTTTTCTAATCTTTTGGATGTAATTTTTCACTATCTAATCTTTTATTATCTTATTTATACACAAAAATTTATTTTTTGAATTTTTAAAATTTTTTTTTATAAGTTTTTCAAAATGTTTTGTGCTTATGCAAAGTATGATGCAAATGATGTGAAAATAAGCACAAACCTCCCCCAAACTTGTTTTCAACAGTGTCCTCACTGTTGCCATATGCTAAATCTCAAAAAAACCTGTAAGCTTGGGAGGAAATTTATTAACGGGGGCAAAATATTTAAGTGAAGATCTTCCCCCAAACTTATTCTTGGCTCATCATTTTGTGTAATTTTTTTTTTTAAGAGCCACATTATACCCCCCAAACTTGAGTTAAGTAATGTTTAATCTTTGAAAATCATATGAGGGGGTCAAACATCAGTGGTCGATGCCAAGCTTTGCAAAGACCGAACGTTAACACCAACCATTCGAAAATTTTATCAATGCAGTGCTCTGGTTGGTGGAAGAAAAAGTGGAGAAAGGGTAAGTGGTGGAATAGAATGTGTGCGCGTCTCATTTTGGAGAGACGATGTAGTGAATGTGATGGATTACTCGCATTCTTTTTACAGTCCAGAAGAAGGGGTGGAGGTTCAATTTCATTGTTTGGGAGATGATTCATCTCAACACCCGTGTCATTCGAAAATGCGAGTTCATCAGCGAAAATTTCCTGAAAAGTTCCATCAATACCCCGAAGAATAATGTCATCATAAAACGGGGGGTGATCTTCAGGCTCTAAAAGTAGTTCATAATCGGTGTTAGTTGTTGACCCGGACAACTCAGTGGAAGAGTCCGTATGTGTATGATACATAGTTGGGTCAAACAACAACGTATGAAAAGAGTTTAGATCGGTATCATGAGGATCGTCAAATTCGCTGCTGTCGACATCCATTAAGTCGACAGAACATACCTGAGCAGTAGGTTCGGAGGGTACACTTCCCAACTTGTAAATGTTCAGCTCAATTGACCTATTCTCGAAGGATAGGGTTATAGAACCATTACGACAGTTGATTAAAGCATTGGAAGTGGCAAAAAAGGGGCGACCTAAAATCACCGGAATTTGATTCTGTGGGTTCGCTACAGGCTGTGTATCAATTACAATAAAGTCCACAGGGAATACAAATTCCCCGATTTTTATTAACACATCCTCCAGTTCACCCCTAAGTTTGGTGATTGATCGGTCAACCATCTGAAGAGTGCAAAGAGCTGGTTTCAACTCTCCGATGCCTAACTGCTCATAGACCAAGAAAGGAAGCAGGTTAACATTTGCGCCAAGGTCAAGTAGAGCACGGTTGATGTGTTTTGCCCCGATAGAAATGGAAATCGTAGGATAGCTAGGATCCTTACGTTTCCTCGGTAATTGCTGGGGAAAGGCTGTGTCTACTGTTTTTGACATGAATACCTTCTTAGGCACTTGAGTCTTCCTCTTTCTAGTGCACAAGTCTTTAAGAACTTTCGCATATGCGGGGACTTGTTGTATTGCATCTAGAAGAGGGATGTTGATGTTAACCTGTTTAAACATTTCAGTGATCTTCTCCATTTGTGGACTCAGTGTGTTTCCCCTTAACCGATTCAGGTAAGGAGCTTGAGCGATAAGATCAGGGTCCAATATTGGAGAAGATCGTGTGGGTGGGAACGATCTAAGAATAGGAGTGGGGATCGTTTTCGGTGGACTAGAAGAGCTGGGCTGAGGTGTCGAGCCTTGGGAAAAACGGAGAATAGGCTCGGATGAAGGTGGTGGGTAGAAGAACTGGTGTCAGAATTAGAAGTAGAAGTGGAAGGAAAGGTCTCAGCCGGGGTATCATCGATAGATTTTTCAGTGTCATCAATCTCTTCCCCAA
The DNA here is from genome assembly GCA_030015575.1 of Agapanthus africanus. Classification (NCBI taxonomy): domain Eukaryota; kingdom Viridiplantae; phylum Streptophyta; class Magnoliopsida; order Asparagales; family Amaryllidaceae; genus Agapanthus; species Agapanthus africanus. The sequence continues at coordinate 532,877,705 of CM057346.1, forward strand.
CGTGATTGTTCAGCACTCTTCCTGATCTCAACGTTGTGATGGCATTTACATTGTAATGCCCAGGATTCGGTAGGGGTTGAGACGGAAGTTTCCCTTTCTCTCTTGCACTCATTTCGGATTTTAATCTTGCAATTTCTGCTTCCATCGATTTAATACTCTCCGCCTGGGAGGTGGAGTTTTTCTTTATATTATCAACGGAAGTCTTTATTTCAGCCGATACTTGCATGAGATTTGTCAGAAGCAAGTTTATGAATGAAGAGGATTCATCAGTCCCGGTCAACTGTAAAGGACTAGACGGTGCGGGTGTGTTGACCGGATTTTGGAAGTTTTGTACTTGGAAGGGGTGCTGACTCAATGGAAGTGGTTGCTGTTGTGGTGGAGGGACCCTTTGGAAATTGTTTTGGGTTGGAACCATGTTTTGAGATTGTGATTGGTTCCAAGCAAAGTTAGGGTGATTCCTCCAACCCTGATTATATGTGGAAGAAAATGGATCGTTTCTAGGTCTTTATTGGAAAGCAACATTGGTATGCTCGTGACCTTGAAACGGAGAATTTAGTGGACATTCTTCCGTGAGATGTGATGGATCAGAACAGCATCCACATACAGTTTTGGAGAGTGACATTTAATTTAGGGCGGCAGCTAAAAATTTATTTTCCATAGTCTCGAGTTTCTTATTTATAGCTGAAATTTCAGCTCTAACTCCTATGGAAACTTCCGATTGGTTATTGCCACCCCAAGACGATTGACTCACCCTCCCACTATAAAGATTTTTCAGCGAAATCTTCAAGGAATTTCCAGGCTTCTCCATCATCTTTGGTCATGAAGTTGCCTTGACACATGGATTCAAGGGTCTGTCTTGTGTTAGGATTAATGCCCTCATAAATGATTCAGCACAGATCCCATCTAGGGATTCCGTGATGTGGACATTGGACTAACAGATCCTTGAAGCGTTCAAGACATTTTGAAAATGGTTCATTTGGAAGCTGGGTGAATTGATTTATTTCGCTACGAACTCGAGCTGTCTTATGATGTGGGTAGAATTTCTTAAGGAATACTTTGACGAATTCTTCCTAATTTGAAATGGAATGTGCGGTTGTGTTATACAGCCACTTCTCGGCTATATCGCACAAGGTAAATGGGAGAAGACGAAGACGCATAGTATCCACAGAAAGCTGCGAGGTACCCATCATTGCGCACACATTTTCAAATTTGATGATAAAGACATATGCGTCTTCAGACTCAAGACCGTGATATTTGGGTAGAAGGTTGATGTATTGAGGTTTAATCTGAAAATTGTCCCCGTTGGCTGGTGGAATGGAGAGACAGGTCGAAAGAGGATCTCGAATAGGATAGCACCTCTCTTGGAGAGAGATGCGGGGTAGATTCTGCGCACCTGCGGACGGCGGCAGAGTAGTGGGAAAGAAGTTCGATGGAGAAGGATCCATCGATGTGGGTGTGGTGGTGGGTAAAGAAGAGGTAAATATAGAAATACCAACTTTGGGGTCGATCGAAGGAACGCGGACTAAACGGGCACTAGAATCCCGTATCCTGCCTATCTTGCACTAAAAGGTTTAGTACAAGTGACAGCGTTGATATAATTAGGGGAAATGAATGAATGTGGTGTTTGTTTTGAAAAATATACGGATTTTTGAAAAAATGATGCAAATCACAACTAATGCAACAAGCAACCCTAAATCTAGTGGTCACCTAGGTCAAGGCTCTAGACCGCTCCTAACTGCCAAAAGACAAGTCGCAGAATCAATCCTCCACTGCCTTTTTGTCTCCCCTGTGGCCAGGTAAGTGCCAGGTAAGTGGGAAGGTACTCCACTACGTAAGTAGTGGGCCTAATTAATAACCACTAGGCTTAGACACACTTGCCTTAGACACCACAAAAGAAATGCGGATAAGCAATAGATTACCCACGGCCTTCTCTTGTCCTAAGTGAACGCGACGGTCCTTAGAGTCATCTCTAGATTTCTATTAGTTAATGAGGGTAATGCGGATGCAAGTTTGTGATTTTTGGGGCTTAGAAAGGGTAATGAACTCCCCACCTAATCTGAATTTGGCCGTGCCCCTTAAATTCCGTATTAATACGCAAACAACCAAAAATCAAAACACGCACAATTTTATTGCTTTTTGCGGCGCTGCGATTTATTTGCAAAGAAACCTGCAGCAAATTATTAATTGGAGCAGATGAGGAAGAAGATAAGAAAGTAAGAAATTTACAGAGAAGTTTTTGTGCAGAGATGCTACTGTTGCGCCACGGTTCAGCCGCAGGAAGCGCCTAATGTCGCGGATGCGCGGTGGTTTTCACTGTTCACTGCACAAAATTTTCACAGAAAGCCTATATTCACTTCCTCAGCTCTGTACAATATTCTGAAATTTTTTTCCACAGCTCCACAGATTCCAGATTTCCTCGCAACAAATCACAACAACACATTTAGTATTTGTGCGAATTTTGATCTAAAAATATAGATGGAATAAATTTTTCAACTCAAATTTCAAAAACAAACGAATTAGCGCACTATCCCCGGCAACGGCGCCATTTGATTTATAAAATGAAGTTCAAGAATTATCTAGATCTAAATCTAAAATCAAGAAAACATTTAAAATCAAGAATTAAGAATTGATGATATCCAATCCAAAGATCAAGAATCAAAGTGAGGCTCGTAGGAATCGATCGGATCTATAGATGTGATGAAATCTATTGATTATGTATTCTTATCCATCGATGAATTGATACTAGATCGATGATGATCAACGAGAATTAGGGATTTCTTGCGGAAACTAAAGTTTCATCTTCAATCCCTTATCCTTTCGTTGATTTCATTCACATTCTAACCTCTAGTAAATTCAAGAATCGATCGTGGATCCCTAATTTCGAGCGAACACAATCAAGAAAGCATCGCTCGAAACTAGGTTGCCGATTCTTCAATTTACTAAAGTTTACAAAACTCATAGGACTTAAGAATCGTTTCAAGATTTTTAACATCATCATCTATTGATTCTCTCGACTCCTTCACGAGTGGAGTTTTACTCAAACATCATAACAAGAAACACAATCAAGAATTGATATCGAATCATGATGCAAGAATGTAAAGAAAGCAAGATAAAAGAATTTCACCTTTTATTTATCAACAATTTCGTTACAATTCTCTCAAGATCTACAATGAGGAAAGAACTCGATCGTTGATTTGGCTTCGCTAGTCTTCGTGAGTCGCGGATCGTCTTGAATCACTTGCTCGGATGAAGATCGGCTTCGCTCCTAAAAGGTTGAAGGCTTCTTGCTTGAATTATACTCGGTGTTCTTGATTTTGGCTTGGATTTTGAATTGGCGATTAGGGTTTTGAATGAACAAGTTGTGTCACTCAACTTGTGTGAAGAGATGATGGTTTGAAATTTCAACAACCTTTAGAAGTGAAGCCTAGGGTCCCTTTTATTGCCTTAAGAATGGTTAGCTTCCTTTGTAAGCTTGGATTATGTTAGCTTCCCTTGTAAGCTTAGTTTAGGTTAGCTTCTCTTGTAAGCTTGGTAGTTAGGAGGAAGGTTCTAGAATTAGTTAGTTAGGGTTAGCTTCCTTCATAAGCTTGGAGGTTAGGGAGAAGATTCTAGGCTTTAAGGTAGTTAAGGGGGAAGCTTGCTTTGGAAGCTTGGAAGTTTAGATTGAACAAGGAGCTTGCTGATCTGGCAGAAGACTCTAGAGAATTCTGGAATTTGTCATAGCTTGCTGAGGTGTACAACTTGAGAGAATAATTCTGCAGTGAATTTCAGCTGACGTCACGACATTATGGCCGCGGATCCGCGGCACGTGCCTGCTCCGGCCGCGGATCCGCGTCACGTGAGGGCATTAGTGCTTCAACTTTTCAGTGATGCTTCCTTACAACTTTATGGTATTTTTCTGATATGTTGAATTTTATAATTCTCTCTGTATCAATGCCAGATCAAAAATCTTAGACTTGGCGCATGGTATTTTTCTGATATGTTGAATTTTATAATTCTCTCTGTATCAATGCCAGATCAAAAATCTTAGACTTGGCGCATCTTTTATCAGCACTTTGACAATTTTGGCTCGGTTCTTGGAATTTCCTGCACAGATCTTTGAAACAAGTGTTGCGCTATACAAGGATGATGCGATGCCATGATAAACACTCAATTTTCCTTAAAATGCCGGTTTTATTATACAACACAGGTAATCTGGTATTTTACAGCTGTTTTGCTAATATGTGTTATATGAATACCGAACACCTCTAGATGAGTGCAAATGATAGGGAAATTGACGTGTTAAAAATACATTATTTTCGACTGATCAAGACCACTGCAGGAAAAATGATGCAGTGTAGCAACAGTATTGCGGCGGAACCGCGGTCAAAAGGGGGTACGGCGCGGTTCCGCGGCTCTACAGTAAGATCATGCAACCAATTTTCTGCCGTGTTCTTAGAAAACCCTGCCTGAATTTCTGCAATGCTCAAAATAATTTTTTGACGATAAAAAAAATTCGACAGAAACTCAGAATTTGGAAATGCAGTTTTGGAAAATTTCATTCGATCGAAGTTCTAAACACATTACCGCAAGCTAGAAAAGGTTAATGGCGTGGCTCTGATACCATGTAAGACTACGGTAGCGCTCCGGCCGTCATTCCGAGGCCAAAATGCGGAAACGAAAACTTTTTCTAATCTAGAAACCGACGCTATCGTATGCTTAGAACCTGGATCGAACCATTAACCTACAACTAGCTATCTAGAGAAGGGATAGAAAGGCTATACCGATCGATCCGTGTCCTTCGGTCTTTGGCCACCATCCCAAGTTCCTCGCGGCATCTCCGGTCTCGATCTCCTCGTCGGAAAGGGCACCACATCATCGATTCTTTTTACGGGCTCCTGCTTCATCCGAAACAACTCGGGCACGAAGTGTGCTAGCCGACGTGTCCACGGTGATGTAGAGAATGTTTGTGATCACTTTGTCTCTTGCATCCATTGATTTGGATGGAGGTTAGAGATGAAGCCATTGATAGAGATAATGAGCTAGAGGAAGAAGTAGAAGAGGTTTCCTTTTCTTTTGTTGTTCTTGTGATGGAAATGAGAGAGAGTGTGAAAAAAATACAAGACCAAGCTCCTATATGGCAACCCATCTCTCTCTTCTCATCATATCAACACAAACCAATCACAATATGTGACACATGCACAAAGAAAGAGACCATGAGTCACCACTTATGCATGTGTCACAATTAATGTTCAAAATGATGAATTCTAGCTCACAATATCCATTTGTAAACATTAATCCAAATGTTTACGGCAATAAAAAGATACGACAATATCTAAAGTAAACTCATGACGGATCACAAGGATACCCCTCACCTGTATATACATACCTGCATCCGCATTCCGATCGAACGTGAAGGCGATGAGACAAAAATAATCTAACAAATCTAATACTAGGATCCGGCTTAAACCAAAGCCCACTAGTATGATCCGCCCGATCATGATCCGTGCACTACTGCACGTATATGATCGGACCCTGCCTATGTCGTACGGCCTCTACACCATTTCGCCCGAAACTTGAGAAACAGTCTGTGGGGGACTCTAAAGACTCATCAATACTTTGGCTGTGGATTTAACCACTAGCACGTTAGAGGTATTAGCCGTACGTAACGAGCTACCAGGTATTGACCAAAAGGGAGGTCGATGAGCGAACTCATCCTGACACCTTACTGAGCCTGTCAGTGACAATATCTATACAGTCCGGTCCGTTCGTCTATGAGCATCGCATGGCGGGCCTAGGGGGTTGGTAAAAGTCAGACCCCCAAAAGCGGTACAAGTCGTGTCGGAGTGTAGCCCAGAACACCCTGAGATACTACTGGAATACCTACCAGTAAATCTCCTGTCTTGGCCAAGGACTTCGTGTAATGGCTCTCCTAAACACAGCGCGATCTCACCCTCAATACTGGGAGAGACGAAACCCCTGCCGATCCGCTCACTGCCTCCATGTGGCTCGGGACTGTACCCAACTAAAACTTGTTTGCACGACTCCTTTGAGCCGTGGTAGGGTAGTAATCAAAGTACAGTGGGAACTCATACGAGACAAATGACGATCTCAGGTCGATGAACTAACCTATACACATGTCACCAGGGAACTGCTATCTGACGTCAGGTATAATACCAACTAGTATGTTCCCGGCGAGTACTGTCCGGTGTACTCATAACCCAATGAGCACCTGTATACATCTTAGGTGAACCAACTAACACCAATGGCTTGTGAAACCAACCACCGCCCCTCGTCGGGGTCTCGACTGTATACACTAGTCTACTAATGGAGTATCGATGCCCAGTCTCGAAACTCCCACGGCTAGGGACATTTTAAGGATGTGCTTATAGACCCCAGCTCCCATGTATATAATCGCCATCATGCTGCTGGCCGTCAAGCAAGAATCCTAAGGGCTCTACTAATGTGCAATAGTGACCTGTAAGGTCACCTAAAGCTGTACACGATGATAAAGACAAACCATGGTAGCATACTATTCTCTATCAACGTGTAATAGTGAACTACAATGTCACCTAATGCATGTACACGATGATAAAGGCAAACCAGATAGTATACAAATCTCTCGAGTAAGACTGTCCTACCGGTATAGGTCCTCCCTCAATAATTGCAATCACGTGCCTGCGATCCAATAATTGACTTTGAGGGCACTATATCCAACACGTTATTGATTGCGGTTTACAAATTTCTTTGGTTGTGATCTTTACACTTTTCTACCTACACACAAAAATTTAGATCAATCACTAGGCAATGATTTTCGATGGGGGAGTATTTGTTTTCTGCCCCCAGGAGAACTCGACTCAAATAATAGAGAGCTCTCTCTTTCACCTGGTCATTCTCCTGTGCCCATAGTGCGCCTGAAGAACCTTTAAGGGCTGTTGTGTACAGGACGAGGGGCTTTCCTTTGACCGGAGCGGTCAACACCGGGAGATTCTGCAGATACTGCTTGATTTCGTCCAGTGCACTTTGGCATTTACGATCCCAAACGAATGGGGTCCCCTTATTCATTAGATGGCTGTAGGGGCAGGATTTGCCAGAGAGGTTGGTTATGAACCGTCGGATATACGCGAGCTTCCCTTATAGAGACCGCAGTTGCTTAAGAGTTCTTGGCGACGGTATTTCTATAATCGCCTTGATCTTTGATGGTGTTCCCCGCCGAAAACGCGGAGACGCGATAAACGTCTCACCTGAATTTTGGGGCAGATGCTAATTGGTGCTATCCGTCCACCTCTCCGAAGATGCCAAGTTGATTTATGGTACCATGTATCGAAGGTTTAAACGGATGCGGCCGATATAGCAGACTTCGTCAGATTCCCCCTCGTTTGAGGGGTTTTTGATTGTGGGGATGCTCTTCCATGCAGGCGCAAGCCCCTGCAGTTAATTATGCTACCGCATCGCGGTAACAACTTTCTCCTTCTCCAGATGGTCACTTCGTATCGTGTGTGTTTGTTTTGTTTTGTTTTTTTATGGTTGCCCGTGGATTGTATACGAAGACTAATGTATGTTGTCGTCCGTAAGGCGTGGATTAGTCCAAATCCGTATCTTCTTAGATTTGAGTTTGGGGGTTAGGGATTAAGGATACGTTAGCCTTATTTGGGACTAAGATCAACTTAAACGTTTGTTAAGGATACGTTAGTCTCATTTTAGACTAAGATCAACTTAACGGGATCATTTAGATCCAACAAGAGAGCAATTGTGATCTATTGTTTAGTTTAGAGACATTGCTGTCGATTTGTTTAAGGATATAAGAGTCTAATGTTAGTTTACGGACATCTCGGTCCAAGGTTAAGGAAATCATAGTCCGTGAGTTTAAAGATATCACAGTCAAGGTTAAGGACATCATAGTCCGGAGTTTAAAGACCTCACAGTCAAGATTAAGGACATCATAGTCCGTGAGTTTAAAGATCTTACAGTCAAGGTTAAGAACATCATAGTCCATGGGCTTAAGGACCCCACAGTCTATGAAATGTGTGGTTGTCGAGACTCGTCACTTCTCTGAAGATGTTGAAGGATTACAACGATAAATATCAGAGGAGTAAAGAGATGTGCCCTCGAATCGACGTGAGTTGGTTAAAAGATCTGTAGTCCAATTTGGGACTAAGATCTGTTAAAATATTTATGAGCAGATGGAATCAATTAATATGGGTTGAGGACTTATGGCCAATCTTGGGCTAAGTTCAATAAATGTTTAACATTTTTATTCTGGGCTGTTGAGCCTTTATTTGGGCTTGGCCCTTTTAACAATGCTGAGCATTATATCTTGACGATTTTTTGTCTTGTATTGAATGCTGAGCATTCATTAGAGCTCTGGCTTATTAAAGAACACTTTATGTTCTGTCAGCGCAACACATGGCGCGCCAGGCGCTTTGCGCCAATCAAAAAGTGCAGTGCGCTCCTGCCAAGCAGCGCACATGTAAGGGACACGTGTCGCGCTCAGCGCTAGGCGCTAGATGACGAGCGTATGATGCCAGTTTATGAGTGCTTAGCGCTAATCCATGAGCGTACTGCACTTTCAGTTTAGTGGCGCACACGTGAGTGACACGTGGTGCGCTTGGCGCTGAGCGCCAGCCCATGAGCGCAGTGCGCTATTTTAGAAGCGCAAAGCGCAAGTTGTTAATTGGCGCATACGTGGTTGACACATGGCGCATTTGGCGCCGAGCTTTTGCGACGAAGGTCACCTTCCATTTACCCTTTTCATAGACGCTTCATTTTTTCATTATAGTATTGCCGTCTCTCTTCTAGTTGATCCGTTAGTTTTGGGGCACTGGGCTGCTGTTGAGTATTTGCGACGAAGGTCGCCTTCCCTTTACCCTTTTCATTTCACGGCTCCGGCTTTGGAGGAGATGGTCTATGACCCATCTGGTCCATTTGGGCCAGTTTATCGATCAAGGCTTAGAACGTGGTCGTCTTGAAGAACATCATGAATTGGGAAATAGTTGCCTGAGGGTCCAGAGTGCCTACGAACATGCCCACCGCCGGCGCTTCTTCGATGCGCTGCTCACATTTTGACCATAAGTTTCGTCATCGCATTGCGTATTGCACCCACGTTTCACCTGGCTTCACCCTGGCATTGATCAATGCTGTTATTGGGGTGCGTTCACTAGCACTCGCGAAACGCTCGGTGAATAGTAGTTTCATCTCCGCAAAAGTCTTGACGGAGTCGTTTGGAAGTTCAGAATACCACTAGAATGCCGTTTCCGACAAGCTGCCGACGAACTGGCGAAGTAGCAATTTATCATCACCTCCGGTGTTGCCACATAGAGCCCTGAACTGGGCAACATGCTGGTAGGGATTGCCCGTCCCTTTATATACATGAAATTTAGGGATCGTATATCCCGGCGGGTACTTTATTTGGTCATACCAGTCTGGATATGGTCACCCAGTTTTAACAATTTGGCCGGCCGCTTCATTCGCCTGGTGAGCTCGTATTTGCTGAGCAATATAGTCATCCAGAGCGGCCTAGGAGATGGTTTCCTCTTTGGATGCTAAAAGAGCCGGAGGAGGGTTTGATGTCTCCCCTCTATCGTCTTCAATGATGATCGAGGGGTCTTCAGCTGGAGGTTCCAGCTGCAACATCATCCCAGCCATATCTTGGAACAGGAGAGCAATTCGTTTTATATTGGCTGCCTGTTCCGCAGCTTCTTTTTCTTTCCTCTCGAGCATTCTTCGGAGGAACTCGGTGTTAGTTTCTTGTTCCCGACGCTGCTCCGAGGTCTCTGGATTTTCTTTTGGCCCAGTGAGTGCGGCCATTGCAGTCAATATCTCCTGAAGTTTCTGCTGCTGTTGTTCCTGAGCATTCGTTATCGACTGGGTAAGCGGTCGATGACCCGTAGAAGCACAGCTTTCCTCTTTTCCGGAAGCCATATAAACAGTATGCACCATCATGCCCCCAGACTTGGGGCGTTTAGATTTAGCATCTTTCCGGTTTGCCGCGGTCACAGGAGCTTTCTCTGGCCTTCTTCTCTTATGAGCAGTTGAAGTCGAGGGAGCCGTTGCAGCGGGCACCCAGACGGCTGTCGCCTTTTATGGATTGATAGGATGGTTATCTCCTTGTCGAGCTTTAAGCTTCTTTGATCGGCGAGAGTAGTCCTGGTCAATCACCAATTCCTGGACCTGTCGCCAGACTTTATAAATTTTGGAGGACAGCCGCTGAGGGGGCTGCTCCGTCTTATTTTCTATAGTAATCTCCATAGGTGGAGGAGATCTCTTCAGTACGGCGGTCGGAGAGTTCTTGCGAACCCTCCTAAGCGGTTCAAAGCTGTTCCCAGTTAGAACAGCAGTATTGATTTCCACCATGGGAGCTGGCGGAGTTAGCCCAGAGGGGGAGTTGCCCCCGGCCTTCCTGACTCGGCGCCAGTGGCAACGTCGATCATGTCGTGCGGTTGGGATTGTCTCAGCTGTAGGGGTGACTTCGTCATGCCCCCTGTCTTGACGGAGGGTTGTCGCCGGTGCCAGCCTTTTGAAGACCGACGTTTGCCGAGAAGTAATGTCCAACCTATCGAATACAGATCTCTAGGCAGAGGTGACTTCGCCTGGAGCGGGAGCCGGGATGGCCAGCCTTGTGAAGAATGACTTCTTGGCGGAAGAGGCCTCTGCAATGACTTCGTCTTCTTGAGCCGGGATGGCTATCCGCTTAGGGATGGCTGCTTCAGGTATCGCGGGCTTGTTAGCGTTCTGGCCCAGTCTGCTGAAAACTGAGGTAGTGGATTTGGGTGACCCGTTGAGAAGGTCCGCGACAGTGGTTAGTCGATCAAAGACCGACTTCTTTGGGGCTTCTTGCGGCAGTATTGGGGCATTGAAGCTCATGGGTGGGATCATAGTCCCAAAGAATAGCCCAGTGGTGGCCTGAGTTACTTGGTCCACTGGCATCATGAACAGGGAGGCCACCTGGGGCCCGTAAGTTACACCTCCAGATGAGGCAGAATGGGAGTTGCAGTTGCAGCTGGAGCATTTTGTGCAGGTAGAAGCCATTGATCTTTCGTTTTCTGCATGGAGCAAGGCACCAAATCTTAGTACCTCGAATCCAAGGGCAACCATATCAAACCGCAATTCGTTCGCGAACACGACACACGAAGTGTGGAGTGGAAAGAGGAAAAGGTCCCACCGGGCGTGCCAGAATCTGTTCCCCGCTGAAAATGTGGGAAAACGCGGTAAACGCCTCGCATGAATTTCGGGGCAGATGCTAATTGGTGCTATCCGTCCACCTCTCCGAAGATGCCAAGTTGATTTATGACACCATCTATCGAAAGTTTAAACGGATGCGGCCGTTGTAGCAGACTTCGTCAGATTCCCCCTCGTTTGAGGGGTTTTTGATTATGGGGACGCTCTTCCCTGCAGGAGCAAGCCCTTGCAGTTAATTACGCTACCGCATCGCGATAACAACTTTCTCCATCTCCAGATAGTCACTTCGTGTTGTGTGTGTTTGTTTTGTTTTGTTTTTTTATGGTTGCCCGTGGATTGTATACGGAGACTAATGTATGTTGTCGCCCGTAGGGTGTGGATTAGTCCAAATCCATATCTTCTTAGATTTGGGTTTGGGGTTTGGGGTTTAAGGATACGTTAGCCTCATTTGGGACTAAGATCAACTTAAACGTTTGTTAAGGATACGTTAGTCTCATTTTAGACTAAGATCAACTTAACGGGATCATTTAGATCCAACAAGAGAGCAATTGGGCTCTATTGTTTAGTTTATAGACATTGCGGTCGATTAGTTTAAGGACATTACGGTCCAATGTTAGTTTAAGGACATCTCGGTCCAAGGTTAAGGACATCATAGTCCGTGAGTTTAAAGACATCACATTCAAGGTTAAGGACATCATAGTCCGTGAGTTTAAAGACCTCACAGTCAAGATTAAGGACATCATAGTCTGTGAGTTTAAAGACCTCACAGTCAAGATTAAGGACATCATAGTCCATGGGCTTAAGGACCTCACAGTCCATGAAATGTGTGGTTGTCGAGACCCGTCACCTCTCTGAAGACGTTGAAGGATTACAACGACAAATATCAGAGGAGTAAAGAGATATACCCTCGAACCGACGTGAGTTGGTTAAAAGATCTGTAGTCCAATTTGGGACTAAGATCTGTTAAAATATTTATGAGCATATGGGCTCAATTAATATGGGTTGAGAACTTATGGCCAATTTTGGGGTAAGTCCAATAAATGTTTAACATTTTTATTATGGGCTGTTGAGGCTTTATTTGGGCTTGGCCCTTTTAACAATGCTGAGCATTATATCTTGACGATTTTTTTGTCTTGTATTGAACGCTGAGCATTCATCAGAGCTTTGGCTTATTAAAGAACATTTCATGTTCTGTCAGCACAACACGTGGCGCGCCAGGCGCTTTGTGCCAATCAAAAAGCGCAGTGCGCTCCTGTCAAGTAGCGCACATGTAAGGGACACGTGTCCCGCTCAGTGCTAGGCGCTAGATGACGAGCGCATGATGCCAGTTTATGAGCGCTTAGCGCTAATCCATGAGCACATTGCACTTTCAGTTTAGTGGCGCATACATGAGTGACACGTAGTGCGCTTGGCACCAGCCCATGAGCGCAGTGCGCTATTTTAGAAGCGCAAAGCGCAAGTTGTTAATTGGCGCATACGTGGTTGACACGTGGCGCATTTGGCGCTGAGCGCCAATCCAGAGAGCGCAGAAGCGCAGTTCAGGAGCGCAAGGCGCATTTCAAAAGCGCAAAGCGCATCTGATCAATTTTATGATCTGGGAACAAATTTATGTTCTTTTAAAAGAGAGTTTATCTCAAGATTTATGAACAACAGTTCTTATTTTGCAGGAGAGATTTCCAATCTCTTATGTTGATGAAAGGGTTTGCCTTTATAGATCCATGATCTGTGAGAAAAATTATGTTCTTCTTTTATTATGATGATGAGATCTTTTGATCTCGTTTGTGAAAGACTTTTTGTCTTATAGATCTATGATCTTTTTGAAGAAATGAATTTTTCTTTCTATGAGATGATTTCATATCTGTGTTCATCATTCATCATCTTTACCTTGAAGAAATATCTTCTTGCAAGAGCTTGCTCTTTATCTTTGAGTTTCTCAAAATTTATGGGGGGAGGGTTTATCTCTCTTTCTCTGTCTTTCTTCTTGTTTTTTTTATTTTGGAAAAGAGGATCATTGGTCGTTGGGACCCACCACCTCTCCGACGACACTGAGAGATTACAGTGCCATATATCGAAGGTGTGGAGGGATGTACCCTTTGAACCATGTCCCACTCATCAGGGGGGAAGAATATGCTGGAGCTTAAGCTTCTCGCTGCTGAAAAATGCTTGTTTGCGTTCGCGCACGTGCGTTGCACGTGTTGGGCGCACGTGCGTCACACGTGTTGGGCGCACATATTTGCACGTAGCGTACATGGAGTTTGCGCATTATGGGGAGGAGCAGGCTCCAATGGAGAACGAATCTCCTTTTAATATTATTGAATATTCTTATGTGGTGCGCACGTGCGTTACACGTGGTGCGCGCATGGCGGGCACACGTGCATTGCACGTAGTGCACATGGCGCTTGCGTATTATGGGGAGGAGCGGGCTCCTATGGAGAACGAATCTCCTTTTAATATTATTGAATATTCTCATGTGGTGTGCATGTGCGTTGCATGTGGTGCGCACATGGTGGGCACACGTGCGTTGCACGTAGCGCACATGGCGCTTGCGCATATGCGCATTATGGGGAAGAGCAGGCTCCTAACTTGGAGAACTAAGCTCCTTTGAGAATTGAACTCTATCCTTTCTAAGAGGTATCCCCTCTTATTTATATGGGAGTGATAGAGAAGCGATCTCTCCTTTTTCCAATGTGAGACTAAAAATGCATTCCCCATGTAGTAGAGCATTACTTTAGATTACACGTGCATAGCACATTTGCTCATAACTTTTGATCCAGGATGAATTGTGAGGCCCATAATATATCAAATCGAAGGATTTTTCGAGACACTTTCAATACCATCAGAATTTAGCTATTTCTCATTCCGAAGTTTGTCAAAATACAGCTCGGAAAATACTGGTTCGCATCTTCTTCCTTAGATCACATGTGTATAGCACATTTGCTCATAACTTTTGATCCCGGATGAATTGTGAGGCCCATAATATATTAAATTGAAGGATTTTTCGAGACAATTTTGATACCATTAGAATTTAGCTATTTCTCATTCCAGAGTTTATCAAAATACAGCTCGGAAAATACTGGTTCGCATCTTCTTCCTTAGATCACATGTGCATAGCACATTTGCTCATAACTTTTGATCCCGGATGAATTATGAGGCCCATAATATGTCAAATCGAAGGGTTTTTCAAGATACTTTCAATACCATCAGAATTTAGCTATTTATCATTTGGGAGTTTGTCAAAATACAGTCCGGAAAATACTGGTTCACATTTTCTTAAGCGTATCGCTGCCATTTGATGCCTTGGGCTCTTTTGCGCAGAAATTTTTGGCGGGAACAGATGGATATATTTTGATGCCTCGATGTTGTACGATGAATCTTAGGAATTTTCCCGAGGAGACTCCAAATGCGCATTTCAGAAGGTTCATCTTCAGGTTATATTACCGAAGACACTAGAACACTATCTTCAAATGCTCCCAGTGCTCCTCGTACGATTTTCTTTTCACCACGAGGTCGTCGATATAACATTCGACAATCTCGTGTATGAGGTCGTCAAAAATATTCGTCATGGCCCTTTGGTAGGTAGCGCGAGCATTCTTCATGCCGAAGGGCATCACCTTATAGCAGAATATGCCTAGCAGGATCCGGAAGGCGGTATGCTTTTGATCTTCAGGATGCATTTTTATTTGATTATACCCTGAAGATCCATCCATGAAGAAGAGGACCTCATGAGTGGACGTGTTATTGATCATCAGTTCGGTAACCGGTACTGGGAAGTCGTCCTTTGGGCAAGCTTTGTTGAGGTCCCGAAAGTCCACGCAGATGCGTACTGTCCCATTTTTCTTCATCACTGGGACAATATTGGCGATCCAGTCAGGATATTGAACTTCTTGGATGAAGCCGAAGTCGATTAGCTTCTTGACTTCGGCAGATGCTCATCTCGAGTTTGAGCTGCATTTTTCTTGGCGCTTGCTTGACTGGCTTAACGTCCGGCGATATTACCAGTTTATGCACCGCTATTTCTGGATCTAGTCCCGGCATCTTGGAATAATTCCATGCGAAGCAGTTTTTATACTACATAAGTACGCCCTTTAGCGTGGCCACCTATTTTTCAGACAGCAGTTCACTGACGAACGTTGACCTTGGCTCGTTTTCTGTCCCAAGTCGATTTTCTTCAGATTGTCCGTTGTGGTGTGTATCCCATTTTCCAGCTCTTTTGGCGCCGGTTGAATGTTTCAAATCTTGTTGTAGAACTGGGCTTTTCGAGCGGTTTGTTTGAAAGGTATGCCTTGGTATTTTAGTAGCCTTTTCAATCTCTCTGCGTAATATCTGGGCAGACGAATTGGTTGGAGCCTATCGAGTGCAAAATCGGCACCATGCCAGATTTCTTTCTTCACGTTGGTCTCCGTGGATTGATAGAAAATGATCGCCTTTTCATCTTTTCACCAGGAGGAACATAGAAGGTCTGCAGCTCTTGCACGCCGTTTGTATTGAGCGCATTAAGTTCCCTATAATGCTGATGTGGAACCATGGTGATTTGCAAACTCTGATCAGCTTTAGCGAAGGTCTGCATTGATGGACGAACAGAGAATACCGTGTTGACCTCGTCTTCAGAGTCGCCGTCGAAGACCAAAATAGGAGTAGATGGCCCTGGCCTGCTGCCTTGGGGTTGCCCCGAAAAGTCTATCTCTTCTTCCTCTTCGGTATCGCTCCCAAAGATCGGGATGGTGGCGACGACTTTTTGTTTATTCTTCGGTTTACGACATCTTTCTGTGTCTTCGAAGTCTGGTAAGAAGTACTTAGCGTCTTCATATTTGCGGACTTCATTTACGGAGAATGGGTTTAGCTCCCCTGTAACTGTGTAGTCGAGGCCATCTTTGAAGTACTTCATACATTGATGTTGTGTAGAAGGGATGATGTTGTACTCGTGTAACCAAGGCCGGCCGAGCAGAGCGTTATAGCAAGTTTTGGCATCGATGACATGAAACTTGATGTCAGTGATGAGCATCCCGAAGCGTAATTTCAGTATTATGGACCCAAGCGTCCGTGATGACTGCGAGTCGAAACCGGAGATAGTAATTTTGTCCCGAGCCAGATGTTGAACGTTCATGCAAATCTCTTTCAACACTCTTACATTGAGAAGGTTGACAGAGGACCCGTTGTCAACCGGGATCTTTCCTATCTTGATGTCGTGACAGTACCCAGTGACATACAGAGGACGGTTGTGCTAGCACGTTCCGAGGAGGAGATCTTCATCGCTGAATGTGATTTCAGCTGTGTGAACTTCTTCCAGCTCGTCCTTCATCTTTTCTTATACAAGGAAGGCTTGAAACGGATCGGTCTCTTGTAATGCATTGATCAAAGAATCTCGTGCCTCTTTAGACAGGAGGAGAGCTTCCAGTATGCTCAGTTGTGAAGGTATCTTCCTCAGGTGTGCCGGGACATTGTAATCCACCTTATTTTTCTTAGGCGGATCCTTAGCTGTGAGCTCTTCGACGACTCTATCATCGAGAGAAATTTCCTCAGAGACCTTTTCCCTCCCCTTGTCTCTCTTACCCGAACCTTTGTTTGAGGGCCCAAGATTCTTTTTAGGCAACGTACGGTTACGCAGCTGGATGTTCTCGCATTTCTTCACCTCTTCTTCTTTTCCAGAGGTGGATTCCTTGAAGAGAGGACCGAGGGCTATTTCTTCGTCAGAATCGCTCCTGAAGGTAAGAACTTGAGATTTCCCTTTTGTTGAAATGGTATCAACCATATGACAGTTACCGGCTGTTCCTTTATGCTCATCTGTCGTGCTTCTCTGTTCCTGACGGGCTTTGCGCTTCATTCGCTTGAAGTGTTGTCGATGCGCAACGTATCCCTGCCACCACTTCTTGAAGGCATTGCACTCTTTGGTAAGGTGTATGATCCTCTGATGGTATAAGCAGTATTTCGGATTTACATCCGTTTCATCAAGGCACGTACTCCCGGGAGTATTTTCTTCGAAAGGTGGCGGCTTCATTCCCATTGACAGGTGTTTCCCCCAATCAGAGCAAAGCTCTGTTTAAAATTCAAATTTTTGAAATGAAGCAACGCTTCAGATGTAGCGCCAAGTGCGATGCGCCCTAAGCAGCGCACAACGTGCAAAGCACATGGGCGTTAGCGCTAGGTGCGCCGCACTCTAAGCAGTAAGCCATGTGTGCGCTAGCGCTAGGTGCGCTGTGCTCCAAGCAGCTCACTATGTGTCAAACACAGGTGCGCTGCCCTTCAAGCAGCGCACCACGTACAGAGCATGGGTGCGCTAGCGCTGGAACTAAAAACTCCCCACCGTTAGATCAAAGATCTAATAATAATGATAAATCATTAATTAATCAGAGTTAAATTTTGTTAAGGAAAGATTCCTCAAAATATTTCAAAATAACAAGATTGTGCTCTGTAAATCAAAGCACCGTTGGATCAATGATTCATTGGTAAATAAAAATTACCAAAAGACAGAATAAATTTTGTATGGAAAAATTTTCCAATCTTGTTAAAAACAAGAAGATTGACTTCTGTAAAACAGAAGCACTAGGATCAAAAATCCAATGGTGGGGAAACATCCCCAAATCAATCAGAGAAAGATCTCTTTAACTGATTAAACAAATCAGCCTACCCTATAAAAAGTCCCCTAGACTTCAAGTCTCAGATATAGAAAAAGAGAGAGAAACCTCCCCAAAAAAACTTTGAGAAAATTCAAAGAGCAAGCTTAGAAGAAGATCTTTCTTCAAGGTAAAAATGATGATGATGAACATAGAGATGAAATCATCTCATAAAAAGAAGAATTCATTTCTTTAAAAAGATCATAGATATATAAAGACAAAAAGTCTTTGACAAAGATATCTAAAGATCTCATCATGAAATAAAAGAAGAACTTACTTCTCACAGATCATAGATCTATAAGACTAAAGTCTTTCTTAAAGAGATCATGAACATCTCATTATAAAAAGGAGAATAATTCAATTCTCTTAAGGATCATAGATCCGTAAAGGCAAAGCCTTTCATCAATATAAGAGATTGAAACAAAATAAGAATGGTTGTTCTTAGATCTTGAGACAAAGTCTCTTTTAAAAAGCTCAGGTCAGAAAATTGATCAAATGCGCTTTGCGCTCTTGAACTGCGCTTCTGCTCTCTCTGGACTGGCGCTCAGCGTCAAATGCGCCACGTGTCAATCACGTATGCGCCAATTAACCACTAGCGCTTTGCGCTCTTGAAATAGCATACTGCACTCATAGGCTGGCGCTCAGCGTCAAGCGCACCACGTGTCACTCACGTGTGCGCCACTAAACTGAAAGCGCAATGCGCTCATGGATTAGTATTCAGCGCTCATAAACTGGCATCATGCGCTCATCATTTGGCGCTTAGCGCCAAGCGCGACACGTGTCCCTTACATGTGCGCCACGCGGCAGAAGCGCACTGCGCTCTTTGACTGGCGCAAAGCGCCTAGCACACCACGTGTTGCACTGACAGAACATAAATTGTTCTTTAATAAGCCCAGAGCTCTGATGAATGCTTAGCATTTAATAAAAGACAAAACCATTGTCAAGATATAAATCAATGCTCAGCATTGTTAAAAGGGCCAAGCCCAAATAAAGGCTCAACAACTCAAAATAAAATGTTAAACATTTTAACCTGATTGGACTTAGCCCAAGATTGGCCATAAGTCCTCAACTCATATTAATTGAGCTCATCTGCTCATAAATATGTTAACAGATCTTAGCCCCAAATTGGACTACAGATCTTTCAACCAACTCACATCGGTTCGAGGGTACATCTCTTTACTCCTCTGATATTTGTCGTTGTAATCCTTCAACGTCTTCAGAGAGGTGATGGGTCCCGACAACCAAACATTCCACGGATTGTGGGGTCCTTTAAAACCCATAGACTATGATGTCCTTAACCTTGACTGTGAGGTCTTTAAACTCACGGACTATGATGTCCTTAACCTTGACTGTGAGGTTTTTAAACTCACGGACTATGATGTCCATAAACTCATGGACTATGATGTCCTTAACCTTGGACTGTGGGGTCCTTTAAAACCCATGGACTATGACGTCCTTAACCTTGGATCGAGACGTCCTTAAACTAACATTGGACCGTAATGTTCTTAAACTAATCGATCACAATGTCCCTAAACTAAACAATAGGGCCCAATTGCTCTCTTGTTGGATCTAAACGATCCCGTTAAGTTGATCTTAGTCTAAAAATTAAACTGACGTATCCTTAATATACGTTTATGTTGATCTTAGTCTCAAATGAGACTAACGTATCCTTAAACCCAATCCCCAAACCCAAATCTAAGAAGATACGGATTTGGACTAATCCACGCCCTACGGACGACAACATAAATTAGTCTCTGTATACAATCCACGGGCAACCAAAAACAAAACAAACACCCACGACACGAAGTGACCATCTGGAGAAGGAGAAAGTGGTTACCTCGATGCAGTAACGTAATTAACTGCAGGGGCTTGCGCCTGCAGGGAAGAGCGTCCCCACAATCAAAACCCTCTCAGATGAGGGGGAATCTGATGAAGTCTGCTACATCGGCCGCATCTATTTAAACCTTCGATACACGGTGTCATAAATCAACTTGGCATCTTCGGAGAGGTGGACGGATAAAACCAATTAGCATCTGCCCCGAAATTCAGGCGAGACGGACCTGCAAGGTTGCGTTTCCGCGTTTCGGTGGGGAACAACAGGGCCTTGGTGAACTGTTTCCCCGTCTTAAACTTGCATTTGTCTGTTGTGGGTGTGCTTCGATCCAGTTGGAGTACTTTGTGACTCTTCCTTACCGCAGCTTCTTCATCTTGACGCCGATACTTGGCCTTTTCGTATATGGCCGTTTCACGTTCTTGGTCGGCTTTGCTCTTTTGAAGGGCTTCGTTTAGCAGCCTGTCAATCGAGTCATCTGACGGCTCCAGGGATTTTGACACCGGTCCTGTCCCCAGCTTCTCTACGTTGCTTTCCGACGCCGAGGGAGCTTCTTCGTCTTTTAATGACAGGTGAGAGACCATGTGGCAACTCGCTACATACTCCTCAAGTTCTTCTGACGAGTCGTTCCCCTCATCATTGTCACTGTCTCCGTTCTAAAGAATATACTTGAGGAACTCTTCAAGTGTGACTGGGGTCCGCACCTTCTGGTTGTACTCCTCCTGCGTATCAATTTACTTTTGTAGGTCCGTGCGCATGTCGTCAGGCTGCGTAGGCTTCTTGGTCTTCTTCTTTCCCTTCGAAGGCTTTGAAGACTTGATCTGGGCATTTTGCCCATTGTTACCAGCGTTCGGTGCTGAGCGCGGTTTAAGCATCCCCTCAATGATCTCAGGCTCCAACGGACTTTTCCACCTAATTGCCGGGCATGTTTGAAGATCCTTCTGTCACGACCCGCAGGGTACGGAACGTGACTGGCACTTAAGTTTACGAAACGTCTAAAGGCGTCCGTAAAATAAGTAAGCCAAAGCCCAGAAAACAAAACCAATGAAGCAAAAGAGTGAAGAAAACCCAACATTTGAAAGCAAGTTTATCAAATAAGTCATATAAAACCCCTTTTAAAAACAATACTAATTTTTCCGAAAATTTCGGCAGAGTCTCCTTTGTAAATACTGGCCCCCAAAAATGGGTACAACAAGAATATATGTAAAACCAACAAATAAGGCATCCCCAAGCGGGAGCTAGCTCTTCGTCATAAGGCGGTCACAAATCCCACGCAATGTAAATGACAGCAAGCATAATAATCATAAGGAAGCATGAAAAAAGTAGCATGTCGGCTCAAGTGAGCTCGACCCCAAAATACCGCATAAAATCCACAAACCTCACAGTCTCATCTCTAGGTCAATATACAATAATCTGGTAGAAACAGTAGATGGAGTACACTAGATACAAAGAATATACAAGGTGGTACAAAAATAATAACATAACCCACCTATGAGCAAATCGCGAGCCCAAGCAAAAGAGGCAAAAGAACAAGTGCGCCCGCCGCTACTGAACTGACGGAGCGGACCTGCAAAAGACTGTGGCACAACGGGGGTGAGTTGCCAACTCGTGAGTAATAAATAACATCTACAAAGGCTATCGTATGCATGCACACAAGCATCCTAGCATCTATAATACAGGTATGACTGGATGCACTAGCAGGTGTGTATACAACATCAGTGTACGAATATGTATGCAACATGAATATCTGAGGTCTCAATATGTATATATAAGAAATATTTTATCTCTTTTTGTTTTTGAAACTCTTTTAGAATGCCAGCATAATGTCAATGAATCGACGAAAATCGGTGTCCAGCAACGACACCCAAAAGCTGTCTCAAATCTCATAAATGTATCTCTGGCCTCAGCCGTCCGGCTGACCCATCTCAAATATCAATATCTCATCATCTAGCGGCCACGGTCGGTATCCTCTGGATATCCGCCGTCCCAAACAGTCACCGGTAGGTAATCCGTCCCCTGCCTGGCTCAACGTCATCACCACATTCCTCTTGCCCCGGGGTACCTTACCGAGCCCACCATGTACCCGTGCCGGTTCCTCCACTCCTCGACACGGATTTCCAAATCCACAGCAAACTCATGGTGGACGACACTTACATCACTAGAAAACCGCAATTTACATATTTTAAAAAATATAATAAGTTTAGAAATTTGCGGCTTTCCTCCGAAATCCAGCAATATCATAAAATCTCAAGAAATCCTCATAAGTGCATATATCAATGATAATGAATGCGTATGATATCAATAATCAAGTTGCGATGTGTGATTAATGTATTAAGCATGAACAATTAATATGATGAAGTACATGCACATGAATAGCAATACTACGGTTTCATTTTTAAAGAATTAAAGGCAATAGTACCAGTTTAAGTATCAATTAGTAAAAGGTTTCAATTTAAAAGTTATCTAGTGTGGTGGCATGGCAATTACCAGGGTGTGTGTGTAAACATGAATAGTGCTCGTGCTGCATATAAAAACCCTGGTAATGGTGCAGGTGTCCTATGAAATGGTTTCGTATAGGTATGTCAATATAATGCATGGATGCAGCAAATAGTCAATTAAGTATTTCACCCCTAATTACTAACATTACTAAGGATTTGTAAGTTACTAAAACTATCGGGCGGCTTGCGCCATCCAACGATAGTCCCCCGTAGATGTTACATCTACTCACCGGGATCCCTGGCTAGCTGTGTCCAATCACCGCCTTTCCCTTTCGCGCCGCGTCTGACGTCTCCGCGACCGAACCTGGAATTTACATCAATACCAAATATAAGGTTACATATCAAGAACGACGCAAAACCCCAACGAAACTACTAAAGTTCGCTAGCTAGGTACAACGTGCACAAAGTGCGCGGACACACGCGAAAATCGCAAAAACTGCCAAAAAACGCCGATTTGGTCGCCCGGCAAAAACTAAAACCCGACTACCCAAAAATCTGCACTCACGCATCCTAAAAGTCGTAGGACAAGCCATTACAATCATCAAGATATCAAAAATAATTCATCACATAATTTTTATACAAAACTAGTAAGCATTTGCATTCCAAAATCGGTGCAAAAATCGCCGATTTGCGACAAAACGACTACAATATAGCATAATCACCCAAGCATACTACAAGCAATCTACAAACACTAATTACAACACAATAGCAATGATTCCAATCCTATTTTCCATAACAACCATTTCTTGAATTTATAACTTAGCAAAATCCAATCAATTTCCACACTTGAAAACTTAATTTAACACAACAAAAGCCCACTTAAGAAAATTAATCACTTAGATTAGGTTATCAAAATACTAGATAACAAATTAGGTTTAATCAACTAAATAATGTTTTCTAAACCTTAATCAACTCACTAATCAAGCTTCACAACTCAATTCCATACACTAACCCTCTCTTGAAATTCCTAAAACGACAATTACAACTAAAATCGAACTTTTAAAGTTAACTAAATTAACACAATTAGAAGACTACATAACAAGGTAACCATATAGATTAGTTCATTAACAACTAGATCAACTATAAAACAACTTAATTAACCCTCATGGTTCAAAACCCTAGTTTATTACAACTATTCTTTTATAACTAGATTAGGAATTAGCTAAGCTTTTTAACACTAAACCATACAATTAAAGGAATTTAGCAACAAAAGAAAGTAACTTTGATGGAATTTATACCTCTTGATCTATGGATCAAGCAAGAAAATTTTACTCCAATTGATGGCCTCAAGCACCAAGATCCAAGCAAGAATGGCTAAGGAAAGGATAGCATAAGGATTTTGTTTGGATTTTTGAATAAAGTGTGGATTTTGATATGTTTTCTTGAAGAAATTGAAGGAAAATGAAAAGAAAAGAGAGGAAGAAGAGGGTGTGCAGGTTTTCGGCCAGAGGAGGAATGGGGGAGGGTGTGGGCAAGTGGGGAAAGTCATGGTCAAGTCCACAAAAGTCAATGTATCATACTTTATTCATTTTAATTAAAATAAAACCATAAACTATCAAATTCAACTCAAGAAGGCAACTCAAGAAATGAGGCCAGAAATTTCTGGTCTCACACAAGGTGGGGCTGTCCTAGGGCTGAGGAAAAAGAGAGAGGGGTTTTACAAAAGAAATTTTATGCAAAAAGGCCCCCTACAACTCAAAAATTGCAAGTTTTAGCTCAAAATTCAATAAATTCGTTTCATATCATAAAAATTTGTTAAAAATCAAAATAAATTACTAAAAATTTATGTTATCACTAGATTATAATTATCATAATTTTAGAGATTAAAATTAGCCCGGAAAAATTTGTATTTATCGCTTATTTAATGTATTTTCTTACCGGCTTAAAATAATATTAAAAAATTGAAAAATTAGGGAAAATTTTTAAACGACCAGAATTTCATAATTAACTCATTAGCTACTAAAAACAAGTAATTACCTATCCATTTAAGGTATAATTAGCCCTAAACTGCAAAATAACAAGAAAGACGGTTTTCGGAAAAATACCGAATTTTCACCGAATTTCAGGAAAACACCAAAACGACTTTTCAAGACGCTACAATCTTCCCCCCTTAAAGAAATTCGGTCCCTGAATTTAAAAATATAGCTACGCGTACCTTCGAAGAGATGGGGATATTTCTTCCTCATCTCGCCCTCGGTCTCCCAGGTAACCTCCTAGCTGCTCGGGCTACGCCAAAGGACCTTGACGGTTGGTATAATCTTCGACCTCAACTTCTTCACCTGCCGATCCAAGATGGCCACCGGCTGCTCTGCAAAAGAAAGGTCGCGCTCTAGCTGGACTGTCGGGTGCTGAATCGCATGCGAAGGATCGTGAAGGTACTTGCGGAGCATCGAAACATGGAAGACGGGGTGAACATCGGGAAAGCTGGGAGGAAGAGCCAAACGATAAGCAGCAGCGCCAACACGCTCGAGGATCTCGAAGGGACCTACGAATCTAGGGCTAAGCTTCCCCTTTCGCCCAAAACGCATCACGCCCTTCATCGGAGAGACCCTCAGAAAAACATGGTCGCCAACTGCGAACTCTAATCTGCGACGGCGCCTGTCTGCATAGGATTTCTGCCTGCTCTGAGCCGCTCTCATCCGGTCTCGGATCAACTGTATCTTCGCTGTCGTCTCCTCAACAAGCTGCGGCCCCAAAATGCTGCTCTCGCTGAGCTCTGTCCAACAAACGGGCGATCTGCATCTCCTCCCATACAATGCCTCGAAAGGTGCTATCTGAATCGTATCCTGGAAGCTGTTGTTGTAGGAGAACTCCACTAGAGGTAAATGACGATCCCAGCTACCACCAAAGTCTAAAACGCACGCTCTGAGCATGTCCTCGAGAGTCTGAATGGTCCGCTCTGACTGTCCGTCTTTCTGCGGATGAAACGCTGTGCTGAAGCTCAAACGAGTGCCCAAAGCCTCCTGAAGTCTCTGCCAAAGTCGGCTGGTGAACTGAGTGCCTCGATCTGACACGATACAAGTCGGTACGCCATGTAGTCGCACGATCTCGTCAATATAGAGCTGAGCATACTGAGCGAAGCTGAAAGTCGTCTTCACTGGCAGGAAGTGAGCCGCTTTCGTCAATCTATCCACGATCACCCAGATGGAGTCGTACCCTCGACTGGTCCTGGGTAGACCCACAACGAAGTCCATCGAAATCTGTTCCCATTTCCACTCTGGAATGGGTAACGGCTGTAGCTCTCCTGCGGGCCTCTGGTGCTCGGCCTTGACTTGCTGACAAGTCAGGCATCTCGAAACGAACTCCGCAATGTCCCTCTTCATCCCGTCCCACCAGTAGGTCTCTCTCATATCATGGTACATCTTGGTGGAACCGGGGTGGACACTATACACTGATCGGTGTGCCTCCTCAAGAATGTCGCGCCGCAATCCATCAGCATCTGGTACGCACAGTCTAGATCCATATCGTAAAATCCCCTGATCGTCAATCACGAACTCGGAAAATCTGCCCTGTCCCATCTGTGCCATGATCTCTGAGCAACGGTCGTCACTGCGCTGTGCCTCATATATACGGTCAAGCAACTGTGGGCGTGCACGAACATGCGCGAGCTGTCCCCCTGTCTGAGTGAACTCGAACTCAACTCGGCTGTCGCATAACATCTGCCAATCTGCGGACGACTGCCTCTGCACTGCACGCAAAAAGGATAGATTACCCCCGGGCCTCCTACTCAACGCATCTGCCACCACATTTGCCTTGCCGGGGTGATATAAGATCTCGCAGTCGTAGTCTTTCACCAACTCCATCCAACGACGCTGTCTGAGGTTCAGGTCTCACTGCTGAAATATGTACTTTAAGCTCTTGTGATCGGTGAATATCTGACACGACTCGCCGTACAGGTAATGTCGCCAAATCTTCAGTGCAAAGACCACTGCAGCCATCTCCAAATCATGAGTGGGGTAGTTCTGTTCATGCTTCTTCAACTGCCGAGAAGCGTAGGCGATCATCCGGCCATGCTGCATCAAAACGCATCCTAATCCCACTCGCGAAGCATCACAGTAGACAACAAATCCGCCTGATCCCGAAGGTAAAGATAATACCGGCGCCGTAGTCAAACATGTCCGTAGCTGCTGAAAACTGCGCTCGCACTCCTCTGTCCAAACGAAAGGAACTCCCTTCCGGGTCAAACTGGTCAACGGTGCAGCTATACGGGAGAAGTCCTGAACAAAACGCCTGTAGTAGCCCGCCAAGCCTAGAAAACTACGGATCTCAGTAACCGATGTAGGTCGGGGCCACTGCTGAACAGCCTCAATCTTCTTCGGGTCCACACAAATGCCGTCTCTCGTAACCACGTGACCCAAGAATCCGACGCTGTCCAGCCAGAATGCACACTTGGAGAACTTCGCGAACAGCTGGTGCTCCCTCAGAGTCTGTAACGTAATCCGCAAGTGCTGCTCGTGCTCCTCTCTGCTCCGGGAGTACTCCAAGATATCGTCGATAAACACGATGATGAACAAGTCAAGATACGGCCTGAATGTACGGTTCATCAAATCCATGAATGCTGCTGGGGCGTTGGTGAGTCCGAACGACATCACCAAAAACTCGTAGTGGCCGTAGCGCGTGC
This sequence comes from Agapanthus africanus, assembly GCA_030015575.1. Taxonomy (NCBI): domain Eukaryota; kingdom Viridiplantae; phylum Streptophyta; class Magnoliopsida; order Asparagales; family Amaryllidaceae; genus Agapanthus; species Agapanthus africanus. The sequence continues at coordinate 532,904,423 of CM057346.1, forward strand.
GGAAAGCTGTCCTCGGTATATCCTCCTGTCGAACTCGCAGCTGATGGTATCCTGATCGCAAGTCGATCCTCGAAAAATACCCCGCACCCTGAAGCTGGTCGAACAAATCATCAATGCGCGGCAACGGATATCTGTTCCGAACGGTAACCTTGTTCAGCTGGCGGTAGTCGATACATAAGCACAAACTTCCATCCTTCTTCTTGACAAACAGGACCGGAGCACCCCACGGAGAAACACTCGGTCGAATAAGCCCCTTATCTAACAAATCCTGCAACTGATCCTTCAGCTCTCGAAGCTCTGCCGGGGCCATCCGATAAGGCGGTATAGAAATAGGCCCCGAACCGGGAATCAAATCAATGCAGAACTCAACATCGCGCTCAGGCGGTAGCCCAGGTAGCTCATCAGGGAAAACATCAGGGAACTCACAAACTACCGGGACCCGGTCTAACGGAACCTCTGTAGCTCGAGTATCACAAATACACGCTAAGAATCCCTGACATCCCTTCTGCAAGAGCTGACCAGCGCGAAGAGACGAAATTAAGCTGGGAAGGGCGACACTGCGGTCTCCCTGAATAACAAGGACTGGCTCTCCCGGAAAGCTAAATCTGACTGCCTTCTCACGGCAGTCCACCGAAGCATAACAAGTGGCTAGCCAATCCATGCCCAGAAGCACATCAAAGTCCAACATATCGAGCAGTATCAAATCAACTGATGAATCCCTCTCCCCGATACGAACGGAACACAAACGAAAAACAAACCGAGCGACAAACGACTCGCCTACCGGAGTAACAACAACAAGCGGCTGATCTAACGACGACGACTCACGGCCCAACATCGGTGCAAAGTGTGTAGATACGTACGAATGTGTGGAACCTGGGTCGAATAATACCCGTGCGTCGAAAGAACAAACTGGCAAAGTACCTGTCACAACGGCATTGGATGCCTGCGCATCCTGCGGTGTCAAAGCAAAAACTCGGGCCTGTCCTCCACCGATAGCGGGCTGACCTCGACCTCGGCCTCTGCCTCCTCGTCCTCTCTGAACAGGACCGCCGCGTCTACGGCCTCTCGGTGCACCTAACTGGGGTGGAGCATCGCCTGGGGTAGGAAGTAGGGCTCTCTGAGGAGGGGGTGGTGATGGTGGTAGGGTCACATGCGGAACTGTCGCTGCTCCCTGTCGTCTCACCGGACAGTCTCTGACAAGATGGTGCAGACTCCCGCACCCAAAACATCCTGGCGACGGCTGCTGCCCCTGGGGATAAGAACCATATAACTGTCCCCGCCCAAAACCTCTGCCAGGCCTATCTCTCGGAAAGAATCTGGCGCGCTGCCTCTGAGACGGTACATCGGTGCGAATCCTCTTCGGCCCAGAAACGGCCGAAGTCCGCGATATGCGTGCCTCCATCTGCAATGCCGTATCCATAGCAGCTGAATAAGTGTCGTAGTGCTGGGCGCCAATGGCAAGATATAGCTGGGCATCAAGTCCCTGTACGAACCTCTTCACCATCTTCTCCTCGGTATCCACCAAATACTGAGCATATCGGGATAACTGTGTAAACTGGATATCATACTCAGACACCGTCATCCCAGGTGTCTTGACTAAGGCCTCGAAGCTACGAGCTCTGGCGTCACGAACGCTCTCTGGAAGGAAACGGGCTAGAAAGACCGCTGTAAACTCGACCCAAGTCATAGGCGGCAGATCTGCAGCTCGACCTCTCAAGACTGACTCCCACCATGTCTGCGCGAGACCCTCTAGTCGGAAATTCGCAAGCTCTACCCATCGATCATCCGAACATCTCAGCGAACGGCAGATCCTGGCTAAACTGTCAAGGAACGTCTGTGGGTCCTCCGCTGCTTCGGTGCCGGTGAATACTGGAGGTCTCAGCCTCATGAAATCCTGTAGTGAAACCGGAATGGCCACGGTGGTAGTAGTAGGAGCAGGTATCATGGTCGTCTGTGATGTAGTAGGTACGTCATCCGGCCTCGGTGTACGACTGGCTGCAACTAGGGATCCTACCATCTGACGTAGCTCCTGCATGCCTTCCATCATCTGTCGCAACTCCTCCATACCGGTCTCGAGCCTATCCATACGGCCTGGGGAAGGTGGATCGGTCTGTCCCTGCGGCGTAGGCATACCACCCTGCTCAGTCCTAGTCTCGGACGAGCCAGCTCGAATCTCGTCTCTGGCGGCAGCCCTCTGTGCCCTCGTAGCCTTCGGCGGCATAGTGGCTGTTACAGGAAAACGGATAGTAAGGACAGTGCAATAGGATCATAGGATATACGGAATTGAAGAATGAATTTTTCAAGCAAGTATATCCTAAAGTCACTTAGGCGGAGTACCGTATCGTAAGTATGCCGCGGACATACGCACGCTACGTTACCCTGCTTAAGTCACTTACTCCATCTACCAAGGGTCATCCTACACTCTCAAAGGTAAAACCTATCGCTCTGATACCAACTTTGTCACGACCCGCAGGGTACGGAACGTGACTGGCACTTAAGTTTACGAAACGTCTAAAGGCGTCCGTAAAATAAGTAAGCCAAAGCCCAGAAAACAAAACCAATGAAGCAAAAGAGTGAAGAAAACCCAACATTTGAAAGCAAGTTTATCAAATAAGTCATATAAAACCCCTTTTAAAAACAATACTAATTTTTCCGAAAATTTCGGCAGAGTCTCCTTTGTAAATACTGGCCCCCAAAAATGGGTACAACAAGAATATATGTAAAACCAACAAATAAGGCATCCCCAAGCGGGAGCTAGCTCTTCGCCATAAGGCGGTCACAAATCCCACGCAATGTAAATGACAGCAAGCATAATAATCATAAGGAAGCATGAAAAAAGTAGCATGTCGGCTCAAGTGAGCTCGACCCCAAAATACCGCATAAAATCCACAAACCTCACAGTCTCATCTCTAGGTCAATATACAATAATCTGGTAGAAACAGTAGATGGAGTACACTAGATACAAAGAATATACAAGGTGGTACAAAAATAATAACATAACCCACCTATGAGCAAATCGCGAGCCCAAGCAAAAGAGGCAAAAGAACAAGTGCGCCCGCCGCTACTGAACTGACGGAGCAGACCTGCAAAAGACTGTGGCACAACGGGGGTGAGTTGCCAACTCGTGAGTAATAAATAACATCTACAAAGGCTATCGTATGCATGCACACAAGCATCCTAGCATCTATAATACAGGTATGACTGGATGCACTAGCAGGTGTGTATACAACATCAGTGTACGAATATGTATGCAACATGAATATCTGAGGTCTCAATATGTATATATAAGAAATATTTTATCTCTTTTTGTTTTTGAAACTCTTTTAGAATGCCAGCATAATGTCAATGAATCGACGAAAATCGGTGTCCAGCAACGACACCCAAAAGCTGTCTCAAATCTCATAAATGTATCTCTGGCCTCAGCCGTCCGGCTGACCCATCTCAAATATCAATATCTCATCATCTAGCGGCCACGGTCGGTATCCTCTGGATATCCGCCGTCCCAAACAGTCACCGGTAGGTAATCCGTCCCCTGCCAGGCTCAACGTCATCACCACATTCCTCTTGCCCCGGGGTACCTTACCGGGCCCACCATGTACCCGTGCCGGTTCCTCCACTCCTCGACACTGATTTCCAAATCCACAGCAAACTCATGGTGGACGACACTTACATCACTAGAAAACCGCAATTTACATATTTTAAAAAATATAATAAGTTTAGAAATTTGCGGCTTTCCCTCGAAATCCAGCAATATCATAAAATCTCAAGAAATCCTCATAAGTGCATATATCAATGATAATGAATGCGTATGATATCAATAATCAAGTTGCGATGTGTGATTAATGTATTAAGCATGAACAATTAATATGATGAAGTACATGCACATGAATAGCAATACTACGGTTTCATTTTTAAAGAATTAAAGGCAATAGTACCAGTTTAAGTATCAATTAGTAAAAGGTTTCAATTTAAAAGTTATCTAGTGTGGTGGCATGGCAATTACCAGGGTGTGTGTGTAAACATGAATAGTGCTCGTGCTGCATATAAAAACCCTGGTAATGGTGCATGTGTCCTATGAAATGGTTTCGTATAGGTATGTCAATATAATGCATGGATGCAGCAAATAGTCAATTAAGTATTTCACCCCTAATTACTAACATTACTAAGGATTTGTAAGTTACTAAAACTATCGGGCGGCTTGCGCCATCCAACGATAGTCCCCCGTAGATGTTACATCTACTCACCGGGATCCCTGGCTAGCTGTGTCCAATCACCGCCTTTCCCTTTCGCGCCGCGTCTGACGTCTCCGCGACCGAACCTGGAATTTACATCAATACCAAATATAAGATTACATATCAAGAACGACGCAAAACCCCAACGAAACTACTAAAGTTCGCTAGCTAGGTACAACGTGCACAAAGTGCGCGGACACACGCGAAAATCGCAAAAACTGCCAAAAAACGCCGATTTGGTCGCCCGGCAAAAACTAAAACCCGACTACCCAAAAATCCGCACTCACGCATCCTAAAAGTCATAGGACAAGCCATTACAATCATCAAGATATCAAAAATAATTCATCACATAATTTTTATACAAAACTAGTAAACATTTGCATTCCAAAATCGGTGCAAAAATCGCCGATTTGCGACAAAACGACTACAATATAGCATAATCACCCAAGCACACTACAAGCAATCTACAAACACTAATTACAACACAATAGCAATGATTCCAATCCTATTTTCCATAACAACCATTTCTTGAATTTATAACTTAGCAAAATCCAATCAATTTCCACACTTGAAAACTTAATTTAACACAACAAAAGCCCACTTAAGAAAATTAATCACTTAGATTAGGTTAGCAAAATACTAGATAACAAATTAGGTTTAATCAACTAAATAATGTTTTCTAAACCTTAATCAACTCACTAATCAAGCTTCACAACTCAATTCCATACACTAACCCTCTCTTGAAATTCCTAAAACGACAATTACAACTAAAATCGAACTTTTAAAGTTAACTAAATTAACACAATTAGAAGACTACATAACAAGGTAACCATATAGATTAGTTCATTAACAACTAGATCAACTATAAAACAACTTAATTAACCCTCATGGTTTAAAACCCTAGTTTATTACAACTATTCTTTTATAACTAGATTAGGAATTAGCTAAGCTTTTTAACACTAAACCATACAATTAAAGGAATTTAGCAACAAAGAAAGTAACTTTGATGGAATTTATACCTCTTGATCTATGGATCAAGCAAGAAAATTTTGCTCCAATTGATGGCCTCAAGCACCAAGATCCAAGCAAGAATGGCTAAGGAAAGGATAGCATAAGGATTTTGTTTGGATTTTTGAATAAAGTGTGGATTTTGATATGTTTTCTTGAAGAAATTGAAGGAAAATGAAAAGAAAAGAGAGGAAGAAGAGGGTGTGCAGGTTTTCGGCCAGAGGAGGAATGGGGGAGGGTGTGGGCAAGTGGGGAAAGTCATGGTCAAGTCCACAAAAGTCAATGTATCATACTTTATTCATTTTAATTAAAATAAAACCATAAACTATCAAATTCAACTCAAGAAGGCAACTCAAGAAATGAGGCCAAAAATTTCTGGTCTCACACAAGGTGGGGCTGTCCTAGGGCTGAGGAAAAAGAGAGAGGGGTTTTACAAAAGAAATTTTATGCAAAAAGGCCCCCTACAACTCAAAAATTGCAAGTTTTAGCTCAAAATTCAATAAATTCGTTTCATATCATAAAAATTTGTTAAAAATCAAAATAAATTACTAAAAATTTATGTTATCACTAGATTATAATTATCATAATTTTAGAGATTAAAATTAGCCCGGAAAAATTTGTATTTATCGCTTATTTAATGTATTTTCTTACCGGCTTAAAATAATATTAAAAAATTGAAAAATTAGGGAAAATTTTTAAACGACCAGAATTTCATAATTAACTCATTAGCTACTAAAAACAAGTAATTACCTATCCATTTAAGGTATAATTAGCCCTAAACTGCAAAATAACAAGAAAGACGGTTTTCGGAAAAATACCGAATTTTCACCGAATTTCAGGAAAACACCAAAACGACTTTTCAAGACGCTACAATCTTCCCCCCTTAAAGAAATTCGGTCCCTGAATTTAAAAATATAGCTACGCGTACCTTCGAAGAGATGGGGATATTTCTTCCTCATCTCGCCCTCGGTCTCCCAGGTAACCTCCTCGCTGCTCGGGCTACGCCAAAGGACCTTGACGGTTGGTATAATCTTCGACCTCAACTTCTTCACCTGCCGATCCAAGATGGCCACCGGCTGCTCTGCAAAAGAAAGGTCGCGCTCTAGCTGGACTGTCGGGTGCTGAATCGCATGCGAAGGGTCGTGAAGGTACTTGCGGAGCATCGAAACATGGAAGACGGGGTGAACATCGGGAAAGCTGGGAGGAAGAGCCAAACGATAAGCAGCAGCGCCAACACGCTCGAGGATCTCGAAGGGACCTACGAATCTAGGGCTAAGCTTCCCCTTTCGCCCAAAACGCATCACGCCCTTCATCGGAGAGACCCTCAGAAAAACATGGTCGCCAACTGCGAACTCTAATCTGCGACGGCGCCTGTCTGCATAGGATTTCTGCCTGCTCTGAGCCGCTCTCATCCGGTCTCGGATCAACTGTATCTTCGCTGTCGTCTCCTCAACAAGCTGCGGCCCCAAAATGCTGCTCTCGCTGAGCTCTGTCCAACAAACGGGCGATCTGCATCTCCTCCCATACAATGCCTCGAAAGGTGCCATCTGAATCGTATCCTGGAAGCTGTTGTTGTAGGAGAACTCCACTAGAGGTAAATGACGATCCCAGCTACCACCAAAGTCTAAAACGCACGCTCTGAGCATGTCCTCGAGAGTCTGAATGGTCCGCTCTGACTGTCCGTCTTTCTGCGGATGAAACGCTGTGCTGAAGCTCAAACGAGTGCCCAAAGCCTCCTGAAGTCTCTGCCAAAGTCGGCTGGTGAACTGAGTGCCTCGATCTGACACGATACAAGTCGGTACGCCATGTAGTCGCACGATCTCGTCAATATAGAGCTGAGCATACTGAGCGAAGCTGAAAGTCGTCTTCACTGGAAGGAAGTGAGCCGCTTTCGTCAATCTATCCACGATCACCCAGATGGAGTCGTACCCTCGACTGGTCCTGGGTAGACCCACAACGAAGTCCATCGAAATCTGTTCCCATTTCCACTCTGGAATGGGTAACGGCTGTAGCTCTCCTGCGGGCCTCTGGTGCTCGGCCTTGACTTGCTGACAAGTCAGGCATCTCGAAACGAACTCCGCAATGTCCCTCTTCATCCCGTCCCACCAGTAGGTCTCTCTCATATCATGGTACATCTTGGTGGAACCGGGGTGGACACTATACACTGATCGGTGTGCCTCCTCAAGAATGTCGCGCCGCAATCCATCAGCATCTGGTACGCACAGTCTAGATCCATATCGTAAAATCCCCTGATCGTCAATCACGAACTCGGAAAATCTGCCCTGTCCCATCTGTGCCATGATCTCTGAGCAACGGTCGTCACTGCGCTGTGCCTCATATATACGGTCAAGCAACTGTGGGCGTGCACGAACATGCGCGAGCTGTCCCCCTGTCTGAGTGAACTCGAACTCAACTCGGCTGTCGCATAACATCTGCCAATCTGCGGACGACTGCCTCTGCACTGCACGCAAAAAGGATAGACTACCCCCGGGCCTCCTACTCAACGCATCTGCCACCACATTTGCCTTGCCGGGGTGATATAAGATCTCGCAGTCGTAGTCTTTCACCAACTCCATCCAACGACGCTGTCTGAGGTTCAGGTCTCACTGCTGAAATATGTACTTTAAGCTCTTGTGATCGGTGAATATCTGACACGACTCGCCGTACAGGTAATGTCGCCAAATCTTCAGTGCAAAGACCACTGCAGCCATCTCCAAATCATGAGTGGGGTAGTTCTGTTCATGCTTCTTCAACTGCCGAGAAGCGTAGGCGATCATCCGGCCATGCTGCATCAAAACGCATCCTAATCCCACTCGCGAAGCATCACAGTAGACAACAAATCCGCCTGATCCCGAAGGTAAAGATAATACCGGCGCCGTAGTCAAACATGTCCGTAGCTGCTGAAAACTGCGCTCGCACTCCTCTGTCCAAACGAAAGGAACTCCCTTCCGGGTCAAACTGGTCAACGGTGCAGCTATACGGGAGAAGTCCTGAACAAAACACCTGTAGTAGCCCGCCAAGCCTAGAAAACTACGGATCTCAGTAACCGATGTAGGTCGGGGCCACTGCTGAACAGCCTCAATCTTCTTCGGGTCCACACAAATGCCGTCTCTCGTAACCACGTGACCCAAGAATCCGACGCTGTCCAGCCAGAATGCACACTTGGAGAACTTCGCGAACAGCTGGTGCTCCCTCAGAGTCTGTAACGTAATCCGCAAGTGCTGCTCGTGCTCCTCTCTGCTCCGGGAGTACTCCAAGATATCGTCGATAAACACGATGATGAACAAGTCAAGATACGGCCTGAATGTACGGTTCATCAAATCCATGAATGCTGCTGGGGCGTTGGTGAGTCCGAACGACATCACCAAAAACTCGTAGTGGCCGTAGCGCGTGCGGAAAGCTGTCCTCGGTATATCCTCCTGTCGAACTCGCAGCTGATGGTATCCTGATCGCAAGTCGATCCTCGAAAAATACCCCGCACCCTGAAGCTGGTCGAACAAATCATCAATGCGCGGCAACGGATATCTGTTCCGAACGGTAACCTTGTTCAGCTGGCGGTAGTCGATACATAAGCACAAACTTCCATCCTTCTTCTTGACAAACAGGACCGGAGCACCCCACGGAGAAACACTCGGTCGAATAAGCCCCTTATCTAACAAATCCTGCAACTGATCCTTCAGCTCTCGAAGCTCTGCCGGGGCCATCCGATAAGGCGGTATAGAAATAGGCCCCGAACCGGGAATCAAATCAATGCAGAACTCAACATCGCGCTCAGGCGGTAGCCCAGGTAGCTCATCAGGGAAAACATCAGGGAACTCACAAACTACCGGGACCCGGTCTAACGGAACCTCTGTAGCTCGAGTATCACAAATACACGCTAAGAATCCCTGACATCCCTTCCGCAAGAGCTGACCAGTGCGAAGAGACGAAATTAAGCTGGGAAGGGCGACACTGCGGTATCCCTGAATAACAAGGACTGGCTCTCCCGGAAAGCTAAATCTGACTGCCTTCTCACGGCAGTCCACCGAAGCATAACAAGTGGCTAGCCAATCCATGCCCAGAAGCACATCAAAGTCCAACATATCGAGGAGTATCAAATCAACTGATGAATCCCTCTCCCCGATACGAACGGAACACAAACGAAAAACAAACCGAGCGACAAACGACTCGCCTACCGGAGTAACAACAACAAGCGGCTGATCTAACGACGACGACTCACGGCCCAACATCGGTGCAAAGTGTGTAGATACGTACGAATGTGTGGAACCTGGGTCGAATAATACCCGTGCGTCGAAAGAACAAACTGGCAAAGTACCTGTCACAACGGCATTGGATGCCTGCGCATCCTGCGGTGTCAAAGCAAAAACTCGGGCCTGTCCTCCACCGATAGCGGGCTGACCTCGACCTCGGCCTCTGCCTCCTCGTCCTCTCTGAACAGGACCGCCGCGTCCACGGCCTCTCGGTGCACCTAACTGGGGTGGAGCATCGCCTGGGGTAGGAAGTAGGGCTCTCTGAGGAGGGGGTGGTGATGGTGGTAGGGTCACATGCGGAACTGTCGCTGCTCCCTGTCGTCTCACCGGACAGTCTCTGACAAGATGGTGCAGACTCCCGCACCCAAAACATCCTGGCGACGGCTGCTGCCCCTGGGGATAAGAACCATATAACTGTCCCCGCCCAAAACCTCTGCCAGGCCTATCTCTCGGAAAGAATCTGGCGCGCTGCCTCTGAGACGGTACATCGGTGCGAATCCTCTTCGGCCCAGAAACGGCCGAAGTCCGCGATATGCGTGCCTCCATCCGCAATGCCGTATCCATAGCAGCTGAATAAGTGTCGTAGTGCTGGGCGCCAATGGCAAGATATAGCTGGGCATCAAGTCCCTGTACGAACCTCTTCACCATCTTCTCCTCGGTATCCACCAAATACTGAGCATATCGGGATAACTGTGTAAACTGGATATCATACTCAGACACCGTCATCCCAGGTGTCTTGACTAAGGCCTCGAAGCTACGAGCTCTGGCGTCACGAACGCTCTCTGGAAGGAAACGGGCTAGAAAGACCGCTGTAAACTCGACCCAAGTCATAGGCGGCAGATCTGCAGCTCGACCTCTCAAGACTGACTCCCACCATGTCTGCGCGAGACCCTCTAGTCGGAAATTCGCAAGCTCTACCCATCGATCATCCGAACATCTCAGCGAACGGCAGATCTTGGCTAAACTGTCAAGGAACGTCTGTGGGTCCTCCGCTGCCTCGGTGCCGGTGAATACTGGAGGTCTCAGCCTCATGAAATCCTGTAGTGAAACCGGAATGGCCACGGTGGTAGTAGTAGGAGCAGGTATCATGGTCGTCTGTGATGTAGTAGGTACGTCATCCGGCCTCGGTGTACGACTGGCTGCAACTAGGGATCCTACCATCTGACGTAGCTCCTGCATGCCTCCCATCATCTGTCGCAACTCCTCCATACCGGTCTCGAGCCTATCCATACGGCCTGGGGAAGGTGGATCGGTCTGTCCCTGCGGCGTAGGCATACCACCCTGCTCAGTCCTAGTCTCGGACGAGCCAGCTCGAATCTCGTCTCTGGCGGCAGCCCTCTGTGCCCTCGTAGCCTTCGGCGGCATAGTGGCTGTTACAGGAAAACGGATAGTAAGGACAGTGCAATAGGATCATAGGATATACGGAATTGAAGAAGGAATTTTTCAAGCAAGTATATCCTAAAGTCACTTAGGCGGAGTACCGTATCGTAAGTATGCCGCGGACATACGCACGCTACGTTACCCTGCTTAAGTCACTTACTCCATCTACCAAGGGTCATCCTACACTCTCAAAAGTAAAACCTATCGCTCTGATACCAACTTTGTCACGACCCGCAGGGTACGGAACGTGACTGGCACTTAAGTTTACGAAACGTCTAAAGGCGTCCGTAAAATAAGTAAGCCAAAGCCCAGAAAACAAAACCAATGAAGCAAAAGAGTGAAGAAAACCCAACATTTGAAAGCAAGTTTATCAAATAAGTCATATAAAACCCCTTTTAAAAACAATACTAATTTTTCCGAAAATTTCGGCAGAGTCTCCTTTGTAAATACTGGCCCCCAAAAATGGGTACAACAAGAATATATGTAAAATCAACAAATAAGGCATCCCCAAGAGGGAGCTAGCTCTTCGCCATAAGGCGGTCATAAATCCCACGCAATGTAAATGACAGCAAGCATAATAATCATAAGGAAGCATGAAAAAAGTAGCATGTCGGCTCAAGTGAGCTCGACCCCAAAATACCGCATAAAATCCACAAACCTCACAGTCTCATCTCTAGGTCAATATACAATAATCTGGTAGAAACAGTAGATGGAGTACACTAGATACAAAGAATATACAAGGTGGTACAAAAATAATAACATAACCCACCTATGAGCAAATCGCGAGCCCAAGCAAAAGAGGCAAAAGAACAAGTGCGCCCGCCGCTACTGAACTGACGGAGCAGACCTGCAAAAGACTGTGGCACAACGGGGGTGAGTTGCCAACTCGTGAGTAATAAATAACATCTACAAAGGCTATCGTATGCATGCACACAAGCATCCTAGCATCTATAATACAGGTATGACTGGATGCACTAGCAGGTGTGTATACAACATCAGTGTACGAATATGTATGCAACATGAATATCTGAGGTCTCAATATGTATATATAAGAAATATTTTATCTCTTTTTGTTTTTGAAACTCTTTTAGAATGCCAGCATAATGTCAATGAATCGACGAAAATCGGTGTCCAGCAACGACACCCAAAAGCTGTCTCAAATCTCATAAATGTATCTCTGGCCTCAGCCGTCCGGCTGACCCATCTCAAATATCAATATCTCATCATCTAGCGGCCACGGTCGGTATTCTCTGGATATCCGCCGTCCCAAACAGTCACCGGTAGGTAATCCGTCCCCTGCCAGGCTCAACGTCATCACCACATTCCTCTTGCCCCGGGGTACCTTACCGGGCCCACCATGTACCCGTGCCGGTTCCTCCACTCCTCGACACTGATTTCCAAATCCACAGCAAACTCATGGTGGACGACACTTACATCACTAGAAAACCGCAATTTACATATTTTAAAAAATATAATAAGTTTAGAAATTTGCGGCTTTCCCTCAAAATCCAGCAATATCATAAAATCTCAAGAAATCCTCATAAGTGCATATATCAATGATAATGAATGCGTATGATATCAATAATCAAGTTGCGATGTGTGATTAATGTATTAAGCATGAACAATTAATATGATGAAGTACATGCACATGAATAGCAATACTACGGTTTCATTTTTAAAGAATTAAAGGCAATAGTACCAGTTTAAGTATCAATTAGTAAAAGGTTTCAATTTAAAAGTTATCTAGTGTGGTGGCATGGCAATTACCAGGGTGTGTGTGTAAACATGAATAGTGCTCGTGCTGCATATAAAAACCCTGGTAATGGTGCATGTGTCCTATGAAATGGTTTCGTATAGGTATGTCAATATAATGCATGGATGTAGCAAATAGTCAATTAAGTATTTCACCCCTAATTACTAACATTACTAAGGATTTGTAAGTTACTAAAACTATCGGACGGCTTGCGCCATCCAACGATAGTCCCCCGTAGATGTTACATCTACTCACCGGGATCCCTGGCTAGCTGTGTCCAATCACCGCCTTTCCCTTTCGCGCCGCGTCTGACGTCTCCGCGACCGAACCTGGAATTTACATCAATACCAAATATAAGATTACATATCAAGAATGACGCAAAACCCCAACGAAACTACTAAAGTTCGCTAGCTAGGTACAACGTGCACAAAGTGCGCGGACACACGCGAAAATCGCAAAAACTGCCAAAAAACGCCGATTTGGTCGCCCGGCAAAAACTAAAACCCGACTACCCAAAAATCCGCACTCACGCATCCTAAAAGTCGTAGGACAAGCCATTACAATCATCAAGATATCAAAAATAATTCATCACATAATTTTTATACAAAACTAGTAAACATTTGCATTCCAAAATCGGTGCAAAAATCGCCGATTTGCGACAAAACGACTACAATATAGCATAATCACCCAAGCACACTACAAGCAATCTACAAACACTAATTACAACACAATAGCAATGATTCCAATCCTATTTTCCATAACAACCATTTCTTGAATTTATAACTTAGCAAAATCCAATCAATTTCCACACTTGAAAACTTAATTTAACACAACAAAAGCCCACTTAAGAAAATTAATCACTTAGATTAGGTTAGCAAAATACTAGATAACAAATTAGGTTTAATCAACTAAATAATGTTTTCTAAACCTTAATCAACTCACTAATCAAGCTTCACAACTCAATTCCATACACTAACCCTCTCTTGAAATTCCTAAAACGACAATTACAACTAAAATCGAACTTTTAAAGTTAACTAAATTAACACAATTAGAAGACTACATAACAAGGTAACCATATAGATTAGTTCATTAACAACTAGATCAACTATAAAACAACTTAATTAACCCTCATGGTTTAAAACCCTAGTTTATTACAACTATTCTTTTATAACTAGATTAGGAATTAGCTAAGCTTTTTAACACTAAACCATACAATTAAAGGAATTTAGCAACAAAGAAAGTAACTTTGATGGAATTTATACCTCTTGATCTATGGATCAAGCAAGAAAATTTTGCTCCAATTGATGGCCTCAAGCACCAAGATCCAAGCAAGAATGGCTAAGGAAAGGATAGCATAAGGATTTTGTTTGGATTTTTGAATAAAGTGTGGATTTTGATATGTTTTCTTGAAGAAATTGAAGGAAAATGAAAAGAAAAGAGAGGAAGAAGAGGGTGTGCAGGTTTTCGGCCAGAGGAGGAATGGGGGAGGGTGTGGGCAAGTGGGGAAAGTCATGGTCAAGTCCACAAAAGTCAATGTATCATACTTTATTCATTTTAATTAAAATAAAACCATAAACTATCAAATTCAACTCAAGAAGGCAACTCAAGAAATGAGGCCAAAAATTTCTGGTCTCACACAAGGTGGGGCTGTCCTAGGGCTGAGGAAAAAGAGAGAGGGGTTTTACAAAAGAAATTTTATGCAAAAAGGCCCCCTACAACTCAAAAATTGCAAGTTTTAGCTCAAAATTCAATAAATTCGTTTCATATCATAAAAATTTGTTAAAAATCAAAATAAATTACTAAAAATTTATGTTATCACTAGATTATAATTATCATAATTTTAGAGATTAAAATTAGCCCGGAAAAATTTGTATTTATCGCTTATTTAATGTATTTTCTTACCGGCTTAAAATAATATTAAAAAATTGAAAAATTAGGGAAAATTTTTAAACGACCAGAATTTCATAATTAACTCATTAGCTACTAAAAACAAGTAATTACCTATCCATTTAAGGTATAATTAGCCCTAAACTGCAAAATAACAAGAAAGACGGTTTTCGGAAAAATACCGAATTTTCACCGAATTTCAGGAAAACACCAAAACGACTTTTCAAGACGCTACACCTTCAGCATTCTTTTAATTTTAGCTGAAAAGACAATTTCCCTTGGAGCTTCTTCTACAAATGAGCATGATGCCCCGACGTGTCCACCTTTTTAGGAGCGTGCTGCTAAGGCGGGTTTACCTTCAAGTTTTCGGACATCATGAATTTGCCTAGTGTTGGGGTAAAAATTTACACCCCGGTTGACCAACTCAAAATCAAAGTCAACCCCAAGCCAAGTGGGCCCAAGCCCAGATCCAGTGGGCCCATGCCCGGGTCGAGCCCGAACATGAAGCGGTCGGCCTCCCCCGATGCCAAGATAAAATTTTTGTAATAAATAATTTTGTTGTATTTCTTTTATTTTATTTTATGGATAAATGTAAGAAAAATAGGCATAAAGCCAAATTTTTGTAAAGCCCATGGCTTATGTGCAAAAAGAAATGGCACATGAGCCATGTGATAGGCAAAATGCCATGTTGTGAAGCCCAAGGGGCTATGTGTAAAGTGTATAGCCTATAAAGGCAAGGATAATAAAAATATCTCACAACTTTTTCTCTCTCCAAGAAATTTTAGATCTGAGATCTTTCTCCTTCCTCAAGGTTCTAAAACCTTCTCTTTTCTTTTGAATTAAATCAAGAGTTTTACTCTTCATTTTATAAAACTAAATAGTTTTTCACCACAAAACCCAAAACAGGGAACTCAGATCTTCCATTAGATCTCAAAAGAAGAGATTTTTAACATCTCACATCTCTTGATCTTCAAGATCCTGCCAACAGAGGTGGAAGAAGGAGACCCATCTCTAGAAACCCCACTTTGGGGAAGAACTATGGCTCAAAGGGAGAAGCCCTTCATCAGTTTCAAAACAGCTTAGGAGTTTTCACTCCATCATAATTTTTCTTTCGAGAATTTCTGGGGCTAAAAGCCTCTTTTTCTCGCCGGCGCCCAAGCGCTCAAGCGCCCAGCGCTCAAGCGCCAAGCGCCCACGTGCCGCCACGTGGCGCGCTAGCGCTCAAGCGCCCAGCGCTTAAGCGCAAATCGCCCACGTGGCGCGCTGGCGCTCGAGCGTCTGGCGCTCGAGCGCCCAGCGCTCAAGCGCAAAGCGCCCACGTATCGACACGTGGCGGGCTGGTGCTCCAGCGCCTGGCGCTCCAGCGCCTGGCGCTCCAGCGCCGCGCTCAATCGCAAAGCGCTCACGTGCCGACACGTGGCGCGCCTGCGCTCCGGCGCCCTGCGCTCAATCGCAAAGTGCCCACGTGCCGACACGTGGCGCGCCTACGCTCCGACGCCCTGCGCTCAAGCGCAAAGCGCCCACGTGCCGACACGTGGCGCGTTTGCACTCAAGCGCCCGGTGCTCAAGCGCAAAGCGCCCACATGCCGACACGTGGCGCGCTAGCGCCTAAGCGCACAACACCTAAGCGCACAGCGCTCAAGGCGCTGACCCCACGCGTCCTTTGGGCGCTTTTTCCTTTTTTTTATTTATATATATACATGTATATATATGTACAGATACACACACACTCCACAACACTGCCCCCCCAAAAAATTTTAGGACGGGAGGCTGCCCCGCACCCCGTAAGGGGGCTGCTAGCCCTCTTGACCCCCAGCCCGCTATCCGGGTAGCGGGACCCCCATAAAAACTCTACGTGGCTCCTGATATATCCATGCCCCCTCCAAAACAAAACACACGTACACTGCACATTGAGTTCGCATGACCAGTTTAACCCGTCAATCGGAGGTTCCCTCGCTCCAAAGGCGATAGGTAATTAACGGCAGCTTAGTCCGCGGCTGCCGGAGATTTGGATCCCCACAATCCATAAACCCCGGCCTACCCTAGGCAGGGGGAATTTGTAGTACGCATGACAAGCACGCGCGTATTCCTATCTCAATGGGGTGACGAAAAACACCCTACAGATTCTGGCACGCCCGGTGGGACCTTTCTCTCCTCCCATATTTTGGGTTAAACGTTCATGCGAACTCAATCAATATACATATCGATTGTCTATACTGAAATGATGTTTTTTTTTCTGTGCAGCAATCAACTTTCGACGGCAATGTCTCTCAAGACGAATTCAGCTTCCAACGTGACCCCGATCCCGTACGTGGTCAAGGTCAATGCTCGTGTGGTTCTCCCTGCAAGCCTCAGTCGACAGTGGGAGGAACTGCCCCACCAGTTTGGTTCCATCATCATCTACCCTGCCGGAAGCGCTCATCTGGCAGAAATTCCGGCGAAACAGGCGGCCAAGCCAGTCTCAAGGGGCAAGAGGCCGAATGTCGTGATTGCCAAGGCACCACAACCGAAACTTAAGACGGTGTCTGAACGATTCTCTCGTGCTCCAGAGGGGGGAAAGAACTCCGGTACAAAGGGCAACATCAAATGTTGTGAACGAGCTCAGATGATGACTCCAACAAATGCACAATCGAGCGTATCTCGAAAATCCTCCATCGCCCGGTCTACGGCGTCTTCCCAAAGAGCCGAAGTCTGCTAGGTGCTTAGAACAGAAAAGTTAAGGCAGAAGCGGCTCAGGTATCGAGACAACAAGAGGGCCAGGGCTTCGACCATGTGGAATCTTGTGAAGTTCCAAGAGCAGGGTTACTCTGTGACGACAGCTGAGTCGGCCGTAAAAATCAGCAATTCCTTCGAACCTCTGAGGTGGGTTCAGAAAAATGCCATGACCGCCAGAATTAAGAAGACAGTGGTCCGAACGTTGCTACAAAGAGACATGTACCAGCCCCAACAGATAAAGTATGACACTGTCTCTTCAAGAGTCTATCAGGCATTCTGTGCCCCACGAAAGCAGCGGGGCAAACCCAGAAAAGAAGCGCCAGCACCATTCAAGAACCTGGTTAGGCCGGCCGCCTTCAATCGACTGCCAGCTACCGAAACAAGGGGGTCAAGACAGCGATCTGTGAAATCAGCTGCCGATGATAAAAAGACGGCTGGATATATTATCCATACGGTCTACATGGCGGGCGGGCGCCCCAGCAACAGCCTTCGCAGCAAAAGTAAGGATGGGGCCACCACATCCCAAACCCAATCTGGCTTGAATGTGGTTACCGCTGCCCAAGAACAGCCACCTCCGCTGGATGAAGAAAACCCTCTCGATGAGGATGATAGGCAGAAAGACCCCTCAGTCTATGCAGAGTCAAGCTCGGACAGCGAGGAAGAGCCGACTTTCCGTCCCAGGATTGCGGAGCAAGAGCTGCTTCAAGAGCTTCGAAAACAGCTCAGGAGCAAAGATAAAGAGATGGCCAAGCTCTATTCGAAATTGACGACCTAACGAACGTTGTGATGCAGCTTATGGCTCAAATTGCTCGAGCGCCTCCTAATCAAGCACAAGTCGCTACTCATCAGCCGGGTGATGACAATCTGAAGCAGCCAATGCCTGTTCCTTTGGGTCCAAGACTGGTTGAGCCACATGAAAGCCGGCCACATTCCGCTTCTGGGGACGCCTTGGCCCCAGATAGCACTATCTCGCTAACACAAGATTGGATAATGGATTTGGTCACCAGCAAAGTTAAAACATTGGTGGCCGAAGCTGAAGCTCAGAAAGAAATTGGCAGTAGTGGATGGCCGTATCCCACACACTATGATCTGATCGAGTTTCCGAGCGGCTACGTCATTCCTAAATTCGGAAGATTTGACGGGACGGGAAACACAAATCAGCACGTCGCCCACTTCAAAGCATCGTGCGGAAATACAGGGGGCAATGATGCGCTCCTTCTTCGTCAGTTTTTCAACAGCCTGACCGGTGTCGCCTTCGACTGGTACGCGAGTATACCAGACGGGTCCGTCATTACCTTTGCCCAAATAGAGTCTCTGTTTCGGCAAAGGTTCATGAGTGTCAGTGATAAAATCTCCATTGCCGACCTTGTGAGGACCAAGCCGGGGAAGAATGAAAGCAACAACGACTTTATCGCCCGATGGCGTAATCTCACAGTCAAGTGCAAACCGTCGCTGGAGCAGGACCAGTCCATCAGCCTTCTCATTGGGAACCTCAGCAATTGGATGGTCCCGTTCTTGTGTACAGCGGGCCTCAAAACGTTTCAAGAGCTAACCAAGAAAGTCCAAATGCTGGAACGCTCGAAGCAAGAGTCTATCCCAGACTCTCAGAGAGAGAAGACTTGGAAAAGCAAGCGGGACGATAACCATAGAAGCAGGAGTTCCAGCAGTACTAATGTCTTCAATGCGTCCGACAATGAAGAAAAGCGAAGGGCGGGCGAATCCAAAACCAACCAGTCTCGAAAGCCATTGCTGGGAGAAGATGGGCCTTCCCTAGAGGAGAAGAAGAACAAGGTTTACTCTTTCAGAAGGGACAAGGTCCGTAAGATATTTAAAGATGCCTTGAACAACGGCCTACAATTGCCGGAGTCGAAAAGACCCCAAGAAGCAAAAATGACCGACAATTCTCTGTATTGCCCGTACCACCGAGTAGTGAGCCATGCGATCGAGGATTGCTATATCTTCAAGGACTAGGTCGATAAGCAGTATAAGGCCGGAGAGATCGAGCTGTCCAAAAGTGTGTTGGTGAACAATCAAGTTGCAACTACCAACTTTATATAGACAGAAACTGAAGCCTTCTGGGAGCAGACAGCCGAACCCGCTGCCCTGAGAAATGAAACGGACTCGTCGCGGCCTCCATGGAGTACGCACATAACTAATAAGATGAAAAAGATGATAAAGCTACTTCGGAAAGAGCCCAGGACCGAATGGGAATGGCAGAAGAAGCCTACCTTTCCAGCTGCCAATGCGGCTCCATCAGGTTCAAAATCCAAAAAGCTCAAGAAGAAGAAAAGTGCAGCTTGGCGCGAAAAGGAGTCTGCAGGGAGATCTACCATTCAAAAATATATCGATTCTCTCGAAGAATATAAACAGAAGGAAAGAACTCTGATTCAATTGAAGGAGTTCCTCCCTGTACGAGCGGCTGAATTTCTGGAGGAGTTAGAAGAAGATTGCAATGAAGAGATCCCTATAGTGACCTTCTATGCCATCCATCTGGGCAGCGACTCTGAGGGGGAGCTCTGTTTTTTCGAAGAGGACGAGGAGCTTGCCACAAAGGCCAATCAAATCCAGCTCAGAAGCGGTAGGGCTCTACTGCCAAATCAGGGCAACGCTCCAAAAGGGAAGGAAAAACAAGTCGCTAATGAAGAAAATGGCAGAGAACTTGCTCATGAAGATTCGAGTCCTTCCCTAGTAGACTATAATGTCTTGGCTCACCTCCGAAAGCTTCCGTCTCTCCTTAGCATCTACGATGCCTTGGTTCTATCTCAAGAGCTTAGAGATGTTCTCATTCATGCTCTACAAAACCCTGAGCGGTATCAGGATCGCTTTGTTGAAATTAATATGAAAGAAGCTCAGTACACTTTGCAAGCCGCCGCAGTCACATTTAAGGATGAAGACTTGATACTGAGAACGGCTGAGCATAATCGGCTGCTTTATGTGACCGGGTACAGCGACGGAGATCGGATTAATCGCATATTGATTGATCCGGGGTCCTTAGTGAACATCATGAACTTGCGGACACTGAAGAGTTTGTCAATGGACGTCCGACACCTGTCAAGGGAAAGGATTGTCATTCAAGGCTTCAACCAAAATTGCCAGCAATTCTGGGGTCCATAGCTCTGCCAATCAAATTCGGGGATCTGCAAACTGAAGCTAAGATATACGTGATCGATGCCGACACGTCTTACAAGATTCTCTTGGGACGGCCGTGGCTCCACGATTACGGCATCATTCCGTCAACTCTCTATCAATGCATGAAGTACACTAAAAATGGCGAAGAAAGACGCATTGATGGAGACAACCAGCCGTTCGGTGTGCATGAAGTCCGATATGAAGATTCTCGGTACTTTATGAACCACCAAAATGCTAAGCCACAACTGATTGAGGATAGAGATGCCCCAAGACTCAAAGGCAAATCTTAGCCGGCTGTCACTTTCAAAAGCAAAAACGCCCAAGTGTGCCCGCATTTCGGTAGCGACACTGATGAGTCCGATGCTGGAAGTCCGTCCTTCCGTAAAACTCGGCCTCGTTTCGGTAGCGATATGGACGAGTCTGATGCCGAAGGCCCATCTAGCAGCAAAATCCGCCCTCATCTTGGCAGCGACACTGAAGAGTCGGAGGAAGAGGACCTGCCATGCAACAGCGGTGCAGATTGGACCCCTATGCAACAAACAAAACTACGAGAGACCTTCGAAATTGCAGAAGGGCCCCTAGCTATCATAAAGGTGCCGGAGCAGATGTGCAAAGAGCTCGATGCATTGTCAGTCTCTACCGTTGACCGGCTGAATACTTTCTATGTTCCCGGAAAGAAAAGTGGACAGAAGGGCATCCTGTTTTACGGGTCAAATCCTGTTGTGCACCCGGACGATTTATCTGTTGCATGCCTTCCATATGAGAGAGGCATAAGAGCCGTCCTCAATCCCAGATACTATGCGCCCAATATGAGGGAATACTTTAAAAAGTGCGGATGCCGGTTATATCAAACGGAGTCCGAATCAAAGTTTTACGAAGGGCTATGGCATCCACCTCAGGTCCGAGCACTCATCGATGGACGAATTCCAGATAGGCGGGGCATAGGTTTCATCCAGCCTGATTCTAAGGCATGCTATATGACCCATATTGGGAAAGCCAGCAAAGAGTCAAATGATGAAGACAAGCTAACCGAGCTAGAAGAAGCTCCTCAAGAGCTCGAAGATGGCAGACAAGCAACCTTTGACGAGCTAACCGAGATTGACTTAGGAACGCCCGATGATCCAAGGACGACCTACATCAGCTCACTCTTGTCGGAGGAAATGAAAGAGCAGATAATTGCCCTGCTGCATGAGTTCGTCGACTGCTTCGCGCGGACATATAAAGAAATGCCTGGCCTTTCCCCTGAAGTGGCCGTGCATAAGCTGGCTATATCTCCTGATGCTAAGCCAGTCAAACAAGCTCCTCGAAGAATGAGAAGGGAACTAGAAGAAAAGGTCATCGAGGAAACCAAGAAGCTCATCGATGCCGGCTTCATCAGGGAAGAGAAATATGCAGACTAGATCGCATGCATAGTCCCAGTGAAGAAGAAAAATGGGCAGATTCGAGTTTGTGTCGATTTCAGGGACTTCAACAAGGCATGTCCTAAAGACGAATTTCCGCTACCGGTCATGGAAATGATGGTCGATGACACCTCAAATTACCAGTTGTTCACCTTTATGGATGGCTCATCTGGATATAATCAGATCAAGATGTCGCCTGAGGATGAGAAACACACAGCATTTCGAACCCCGATCGGAATATATTGCTACAAGGTAATGCCGTTAGGACTGAAGAACGCAGGTGCTACATATTAAAGGGCAATGACCAATATCTTTGATGACCTAATTCATAAAATTGTCGAATGTTATGTTGATGATATGGTCATCAAGACTAAAGCCAAGGCCGATCACGTCCAAGATCTTAGGACCGTTCTCACCAGACTGAGGGAATACGATCTAAAGATGAATCCTTTAAGTGCGCTTTTGGCGTGTCATCGGGAAAATTCCTAGGCTTCATAGTCCGACATCGAGGGATCGAAGTTGACCCATCAAAGATAAAGACCATCATGGAGATGCCCCCTCCAAAGAGCCTGACAAAGCTAAGATCTTTTCAAGGCAAGCTTGCTTATATACGAAGGTTTATCTCAAATTTATCGGGGAGATGTAGGCCCTTCTCAAAGCTCATGAAGAAAGGAGCTCCTTTTGTTTGGGATGCCGAATGTCAAGAGGCGTTCGAAAGCATCAAACGGTACTTGTTGCACCCTCCAGTGCTGGCCGCTTCCATTCCAAATAAACCGCTGATTCTCTACACTGCCGCGCTAGATGAGTCACTCGGTGCGCTCCTTGCCAAGAACAACGAGGAGGGAAAAGAGAATGCCCTCTACTACCTCAGTCGAACTTTAGTCGGGTCGGAACACAACTACTCCCTGATCGAAAAACAATGCTTGGCTCTGATGTTTGCTGTGAAGAAGCTGAGGCACTATCTGCTCGCTCACCGGGTTATGCTGATCTCCAAGGTCGACCCACTGAAACACTTGATGACCAAAGCAAGCCTAGCCGGTAGAATGGCAAGATGGGCTGTCATGCTACTTGAGTTTGACATAGTTTATACTCCTCAGAAAGCAGTAAAAGGGCAAGCTCTTGCAGACTTTCTCGCTGCTCATCCCATACCAGAAGGGTCACCACTCAATTGCGAGTTACTCGACGAACAAGTGCTACACCTAGAGAATGACGAGCCATGTTAGGAGCTCTACTTCGATGGGGCCTCATCGATAAGGACCTCCAGTAAATCAAGTGTCCGGGAGATGAAAGCAGGGATAGGATTGGTGTTCATCACGCCATCAATGGGAACCCTACGACATTTTTTTTCTCTCACCGAGCCTCGCACAAACAATGAGGCCGAGTATGAAGCTCTGATAGCTGGTTTGGAGCTCGCCATAGAAATGGAAATCCTTCAGCTACGGGTTTACGGTGACTCCCAGCTTGTCGTCAACCAAGTAAGCGGCGATTATAAGATATACAAACCCGAATTAGCTCGGTACAGAGGCCGAGTGGTGGAACTCATGAAATGGTTCACTCATATTGAACTAACGAGAGTCCCTAGAGCGTTGAATGGAAAGGCTGACGTACTCGCTCGCTTAGCCAAGGAGCTGGCTGATCCTGACATGGACGAAATTCTGATCACAGTCAAGAGCCGACAAATTCTACCCCCAGTCTCTCTACGAGAAGAGGAAAGCGCGGAACAAAAGAGCAGTGCTGCCGAAGAAGCTTCGATCATCCAAGACGAGCCCGATTGGAGAGAACCCTTCATAGTGTACCTCCGATACGACAAGATGCCCGAAGAAAAATCTGCGAGGATTCAGCTGAAGAAAAGAGCTCTCCGATACGTGTTTGTAAATGACATGTTATACCGCAGGTCATATGACCAACTCTGGCTCAGGTGTCTATCATTGGCCGAAGCCCAAAAGGTCATGAAAGATGTTCACTCGGGCGTTTGCGGTGCTCACCAATCTGGCTCCAAGATGCGACTTCAAATCAAACGGCTTGGGTATTACTGGCCTACCATGATACGAGATTGTGGAGAGCATGCAAAGAAATGTTAGATCTGCCAAATCAATGGTGATTTCATTCACAAGCATCCCAATCCGTTGCATCCTACGGTGGCTTCGTGGCCTTTCGAAGTCTGGGGCACCGACATTGTTGGCCCAATTGATCCTCCGTCATCCAAAGGCCACCGGTTCATACTGGCCACTACAGACTACTTCTCCAGATGGGCTGAAGCTGTCCCGCTAAAAGAAGTCAAGAAAAAATATATTCTGACATTCTTCCAGCATAATATTCTATACCGTTTCGGTACACCAAGAAGAATCATTTCTGACAACGGGCTTTCTTTCAAGAGCTTCAATATCTCAAGGTTCTCTATTCAGCACAAGATAGACTGGAGATATTCTTCCATCTATAATCCAAGAGCCAATGGGCTAGCCGAAGCCTTCAATAAGACTCTATGCAAGCTCCAGAGGAAAAATGCTTCATCCAACAAGAGAAACTGGAATCTCAAACTTCATGAGGCATTGTGGGCATATCGTACCACGCACCGTACTCCAACTCAGTCCACTCTATACTCATTGCTCTTCGGAGTGGAGGCGGTCCTCCCCCTCGAAGTCGAAGTTCCAAACTTAAGAATGGCCGTTCAGCACGAGTTGACGGAGGAGGAAAACGTGCTCCTTCGACTTGAAGAGCTCGATGCCCTCGAAGAAAAGAGGCTCGCGGTGCAGCAAAATCTGGAGCTATACCGAGCCCAAATGTCACGGGCCTATGACAAGATAACCCATCTCCGCGCTTTCAAAAAAGGTGAATTGGTGTTGGTCCTCAAAAGGCCGATCATCCCCAATCAACACGCCAAGGGAAAATTCGAGCCAAACTGGAAAGGACCATACGTCATCGAGAAAGTGTTCGATGGAGGATCCTACCAACTAATAAGTGCCGAGGGAGAAAGGCCCATACCACCCATCAATGGCCGATATCTTAAGAAATACTACACGTGAATGCTCCAAGTCGCAGGAGAATTGAGCACATCAGCCCTACGGTCTGGATCATACATCCTGCAAAACCGTATACAATCCACGGGCGTAAATGACCCCTATCTCTCCCAAATCCTGCCGGTGAGACTACTTTTAAAGTCCCACCAGCGGCAAAAAAAAAGCTGAAAAAAGAAGAAAAAAGAAAAAAGAAAAAAGAAAAAAGAAAAAAAAAGGTATGTCCACAAGCAAAACGGGCACGGATGAAAACCCGAAAGGGCTCCGTGGGTAAAAACAGCAGGACTACCGGCGAGTTTGTGAAAACCCGAAAGGGCGCAAACTCGTGAAAAGAGATGAAATACACTCGCAAAGTCCTCTCGACCTTGTGAGGAGAAAACCCCTGCGTGAGATCCTTACGACTCACAAAGGAGCAACACACTTAGGAATCCTCACGATTCCTAAGGAGAACATACACTTGCGAGATCCTTTCGACTCGTAGGGAGAAAGTGCTTTTATGAGACCCTTACGGCTCATAAAATTAAAAAGCCTTAGGTGATAGGGACCCAAACCTGTCTCCTAAGCCATCGTTTCCCAACGGGCAACGGCAAATGATGAGTCGCTCCTGGCATTTCGCTTCAGTGTTAGCGGTGCTGATGCCGACTAAAAACCCAAATCCCAAGTCCTCCCAAGGCAAATGATGAGTTGCTCCTGGCATTATTCCAGTGCAGCAATGCTGATGCCAAACAAGATCCAAATTCCAAGTCCCCAAACGGCGAATGATGAGTCGCTCCTGGTACCATATTCCAGTGTAGCGATGCAGACGCCAACCAAAATCCAATTTCTCAAAATTCTCCAGCCCTACGGCCAGTCCCCAAATTGACAGCCGTATACAATCCACGGGCTCAAATAATTCTCGTCATACCCATGCCCCACCACAATCACCAGTTATGCGGCTGGTCTCCGCCTTTGGAATTATGCTCCATTGAGAAGACCCACTCATGTGTCCTCACGATACATGAGGAGAACAAACCTTTGTGGGATCCTTACGACTCATAAAGGAAAAACACACTTAGAAGTCCTCACGACTCCTAAGGAGAAAATATACCTGCGGGATCCTTACAACTCGTAGGGAGAAAATGCTTTTATGGGACCCTCACAGCCCATAAAGTTGAAAAGCCTTAGGTTATAGGGACCTAAACCCGTCTCCTAAGCCATCGCTCCCCCAATAGGAATAGGCAAATAATGAATTGCTCCTGGCACGTGTGCTTCAGTGTTAACAACGCTGATGCCTACCCTAGCCCCAAAATCCCAAATTCCAATCCAATAGACCCCTAAGTTTTTAAACTAGGAACAGATGACCCCTAAGTCGTTAAACTGGGAACAGATGACCCCTAAGTCGTTAAACTGGGAACGAGGGAAATCTCCTCATGGCAGATGATGATTCGCTCCTGGTACCATATTCCAGTGCAACGATGCTGATGCCAAACCAAAACCAAAATCCCCAAATCCTGTTATGACAAATGATGATTCGCTCCTGGTACCATATTCCAGCGTAGCGATACTGATGTCAACCCAAATCACATCAAGTCAGCAAAACAATCAATGACCTCCCTGGCAGAATCTCCACCTCGGAAACAAGTCAACTTCATCCCTGACGCCGCAAGAAGCGGGGCAAGTCAAATCCAGAATCGACCGTCCACGTCGCTAAAATGGCAGCATCGACCGTCCACGTCGCTAAAAGGGCAGCAACGACCGTCCAAGTCGCAAAAAGGGCAGAACCGACCGTCTAAGTCGCAAAAAGGGCAGCACCGACCGTCCAAGTCGTTAAAATGGCAGCACTGACCGTCTACGTCGCTAAAACGGCAGCATCGACCGTCCAAGTCGCAAAAAGGGCAGCATCGACCGTCCACGTTGCAAAAAGGGCAGCATTGACCGTCCAAGTCGCAAAAAGGCAGCATCGAACGTCCACGTCGCTAAAATGGCAGCACCGACCGTCCAAGTCGCAAAAAAGGCAGCATCGACTGTCCACGTCGCAAAAAGGGCAGCACCGACCGTCCAAGTCGCAAAAAGGGCAGCATCGACCGTCCACGTCGCTAAAAGGGCAACACCAACCGTCCAAGTCGCAAAAAGGGCTTGCAAAAAGGGCGGCATCGACTGTCCACGTCGCTAAAAGGGCAGCACCGAGCGTCCAAGTCGCAAAAAGGGCAGCATCGACTGTCCACGTCGCTAAAAATGCAGCACCGACCATCCAAGTCGCAAAAAGGGCAGCATCGACCGTCCAAGTCGCTAAAAGGGTAGCATCGACCGTCCAAGTCGCAAAAAGGGCAGCATTGACCGTCCATGTCGTAAAAAGGGCAGCGCAGGATTCCTACAAAGCAGGAACCAGATCACTCCGGGCAAGGGAAACGTCTATCACGGACACTCCGTCTCGGAGACATGTCAAGCAACGACCGTCCATGACGTAAAAAGGGCAGTGCCAGCTTCCCAAAAAGCGGGAACAAAATCAGATCGCCTCCAAATAAAAGAAGATCCATCAATTTCATGCACACGACCCACATATGTGGTGTGCATTTATTGATGGGGGCAATTTGTTGGGGTAAAAATTTACACCCCGGTTGACCAAGTCAAAATCAAAGTCAACCCCAAGCCAAGTGGGCCCAAGCCCAGATCCAGTGGGCCCATGCCCAGATCGAGCCCGAACATGAAGCGGCCGGCCTCCCCCATGCCAAGATAAAAATTTTGTAATAAATAATTTTGTTATATTTCTTTTATTTTATTTTATGGATAAATGTAAGAAAAATAGGCATAAAGCCAAATTTTTGTAAAGCCCAAGGCTTATGTGTAAAAAGAAATGGCACATGAGCCATGGGATAGGCAAAATGCCATTTTGTGAAGCCCAAGGGGCTATGTGTAAAGTGTATAGCCTATAAAGGTAAGGATAATGAAAATATCTCACAACTTTTTCTCTCTCCAAGAAATTTTAGATCTGAGATCTTTCTCCTTCCTTAAGGTTCTAAAACCTTCTCCTTTCTTTTGAACTAAATCAAGAGTTTTACACTTCATTTTATAAAACTAAATAGTTTTTCACCACAAAACCCATAAAGGGGAACTCAGATCTTTTATTAGATCTCAAAAAGAAGAGATTTTTAACATCTCACATCTCTTGATCTTCAAGATCCTGCCAACAGAGGAGGAGGAAGGAGACCCATCTCCAGAAACCCCACTTTGGGGAAGAACTAGGGCTCAAAGGGAGAAGCCCTTCATCAGTTTCAAAACAGCTTAGGATTTTTCACTGTTAGTGTATATGCCCTAGAGGCCATTACTGTATCATACTAGTTTGTATATTACTTAATGGATGCTTGGGATATTCACCTTGTATATACAATCTTGCTCAAAATAGTAGTATGCTACTTGGTTTGTTTCTACTTCAATATGTACATGTGTTTATATTTTGTATATCGCCTATACACATTAGTGGAGCCCTTAGGATCTTTGCTTGATTACCAGCGATGTGATGGCCGTCACACTAGTGGGGCTGGGTAATCTATAAGCACATCCTTATGCAGGTCCCTGGTCGCAGGACTATCGAGACAGGGCATCGATACTCCGGAATAGACCAGCGCATGCGCTTCTCATCCCAGTGTGGGAGACGGTCTGTCCCACAGCCGTCAGTACGTCGTACTTGAGATAGTATGCGGGTGCTCGTTAGGTTACGGGTACACTGGACAGGACTCGTCGGGAACTGACTAGTTGGTATTATACCTATCGTCAGTTATCAGTTCCCAGGTGACATGAGTACAGCTTAGTCCGCTGACTTGACACTGTCACTCCGCCTCGAGTGTGTTCCCACTGTACTTTGATCACTACCCTACCACGGCTCAAAGGAGTCGTGCAAACAGGTAGTGGTTGGGTGCAGTCCCGAAGCACTTGGAGGCAGTGACGGTTAGACAGGATTCGTCTCTCCTGGTATTGGGGGTTGACATCGCGCTGTGTCTAGGAGAGCCATTACACGAGTAGTCCCTGGCCAGGGCAAACGAGATATACTGGTAGGTTTCCAGTGTTATCTCAGGGTGTTTTGGGCTTCGCTCCGGCACGACTTGTACCGCTATTGGGGGACTGACGTTTACCGCCCCCTAGGCCCGCCATGCGATGTATCAGACGAACAGACCGGACTGTACGGAGAATGTCACACTCAGGCTCAGTAGGAGTTCAGATGGGTTTCGCCTCGTCGGTCTTCTTGTCGGCATTACCTGGGGACCGTTACGCACAGCTAGTGCCGCTTGCGGTCTGTGGTTAAACCCACTGCCAGCGTAGTGTCGAGTCTTTAGAGTCCCACACAGAAAGCTTTTCGCCTTTAGGCGAAAGAGTAGAGGTCGCATGGTATTGCGACAGGTCGCATGGTTTTGCGACAGGGTTCGGTCACATCCGTGCACTTGTGCGCGTACAGTGTCCGGACAGTTTACACTAGCGGGCTTTGGTTTAAGCCAGATCCTAGTGTACCTTATGGGATTGGATTTATCCAGTTTGCATTCGTGTTCCTCGGAACGCGGATACGGGTGTGTATGCACAGTTGACAGGGAGACAGAGGCAGTGGATTCTCATTAGGGTTGTTGACAGTTGACCGTTGACTATTGACCTTTTGATCAACCCTAATGAGAATATGATATGTGATTAACTATTATATTAATTAAGTATTATGGTGACATGGTTGTTGACTTTTGTTGACTTTGTTGACTTGTTGACTTTTGTTGACTTGTTGACTTTGTTGACCGGTTGACTAAGCTTGACTAGTTGACCATCATGATAACCATAGCCATCATTTCATGGCAAAGACTTTTACTTGCTTGCTCATTTGTGTAAAATGAGTGCATGAAATGATATGGTTATGGTTGCTTCAACCATCACATAAGACTTTTGTTAGTATGATGAGTTATGATTGCTTTGGATTATGAGAGGGTGAAAGACAAAAGAGAGCCTCATTCTTTCTTGCTCATTCTCTCTCTTGTTCTTGAGCTCTCCTTTTGCTCTCACCCTTTTGCTCTTGCTCCCTCTCTTTAATCTATGGTTCTCTTGTCTCATGAGTTGA
The DNA here is from genome assembly GCA_030015575.1 of Agapanthus africanus. Taxonomy (NCBI): domain Eukaryota; kingdom Viridiplantae; phylum Streptophyta; class Magnoliopsida; order Asparagales; family Amaryllidaceae; genus Agapanthus; species Agapanthus africanus. The sequence goes on from CM057346.1 coordinate 532,934,259, forward strand.
GAATCAAGAACCATAGATAAAATCCCATTCTAATTCTTCTCTACTCATTCTAGTTCACTAGGTTTAGCAAACCAAGTGAACTAGTTTCTTCAAAGAACGAAGAAGGAGCTAAAGGTTGGAGCTTTCAGGTGGATCTATCTTCGGCGTACGGAGACGACGAGAAGAAGCCATTCCGGACCACCATCGGAGCTTGAAGACGAAGGAGTTCAAGACAAGCAAGGTATAACCCCCTAACCGAGTAGCTAGAAACTCGTAGTTAGGTTGCTAGATAGATGTTTAACCAAGATCCGGGTTTTAGGTCCATGTTACCACCTCCGTAAAAATCGTTTTTTTACCAAATTCCGCATTCCCGAAAGTACCGGGAGAGGTAGCATGGACTTACAGTGGTATCAGAGCCTAGTTAAACTCTATCTAACAAGTTAGCAAGTAACTAGAAGATCGATCAAAGAAAAAGTCCCAAAAACGAACCCATGAATTTTCAACTTTCTGTCGATTTTAAAAGTGCTGGAAAACCTTTTTAAAATACACCTAAAATCGACTCAGGCTTTTTTAAAGAAACTGCAAAAATTTGGGCCCCTGACTCGATCAAAGCGCCGCGTTTCTGCGGCGGGAGCGCGCTCCCGCCGCGGAAACGCGGCCGAGTTGACTCGGTCAAGGGTTTTCTTTTTTGCAGTTTACTATTTGGGGTATTTTGGGATTTTTGGAATATATATTTTCTGCCCAGATTTTCCAGAACGAAAATTTTATTTTGGGGTCCCGAAAATCCGTATTTTTGATCGAACTTCTAAAAGACTTAAGCTAACGGGTTTTCTGTAATGTGATATTTGTATTGAACGTCTACTAATCGCTATATGTCGATTAGTGGGGTTTATACAAATCTGTGATCTGTAATGTTGCTGGAATGTGGATATGAATATGTTGGATTGTCGCGGGTGAATAGCCGGGGGTTGTGAGACGAGAGTTTTCTTTTCTTTCAATTCATGTAAATTTGTAAATTGATGTAATAATTATTTGTATGGCCGCACAACCGGGTCGGGGTTGTAGCCGTCATTGTATAATTTCTTTTTACTGTTTTTGCTCCTAGGATAGACCCATGGAGGGGGTGCACAAACTACCGGGTATGCCGAAGTGTCGAGTGGCCTACTCATGGAGATGAGGGAGGTTACTACGCTTCGGGTACTTGGCGGGTAGTTTGCCGCACCCGTAGGGGTCTTGGGTGGGGTATTTGGCTATTCACCGCGACCGTGTAATCTGTTTGTCGTTACAGGCTCGTGCGAATTACAGATTCCTAGTATATCCAATGTATTCATCTGTGATCTGAAATGTTTATCATTGCAGTATATCTATATATGATATTATTTAGGCGTTGCTTATGTTTTACAGCCGCGCTAGCCCAGCCCCCGCTCTGTCGTTAGTTAAGTAACCTAACGGGTAATGACGGGGCCCCGTGGCGAATGCGAATGGCATAAGCGTACGTCATATTTTGGTTGTTTTCTGCAATGGTAGGATTAAATGATGGGACGCATTAAAAGAACTAATGCAAGAATATCACGCATTAAAAGAACTAATGCAAGATAATAAACCAAGTTAAAGTCGTTGGAACACTTTCGAAAAACCACTCGGTTCTTTTCAAAACAACTTTTAAATGCGGAGCTTGAGCCACTCCTTTTAAAATCTATCTCGTTCCATCGACCAAATCAAGTTCACTACGTTCACGGTTTTGCCAAAACCATCCGTAGCCCTCCGTCGTTTCACATGAATAGTCAATAGTATTCAAGCTGTGTTTGTTGGCCAAAGTCAAGGCACAGTGATTGGTAGCTATTGGGTATTCATGTGCAGCATAGATAGATGCGTTGGTTTGGAACAGTCGTACTGCCTTGTTGGCCAAAGTCAAGGGTAGGTGCGGGTGGATTCAAATTAACCTGGAGAACGACGGGCAGAACTTGACATGTGACTTATGATTTGTTGGCCAAAGTCAAGGTCATAAGAGCATGGGGCAAAAATCCACATCGGGAGTTTCATAAGTACTGAAACTTGCTAGATTTGCATACCATTTGGAGTGTGATGATTCTGGTAGGATTCCTTCAGTTTCGTCACGCGATGATATTTGGATCCCGATCCTACTGTGAGTATATGCTACTCCTCAGGAAATTTCTCACTTAACGATCAATGCTATAAACCTAGTAGGTGCCTAGAAAGGTGTTAGCGGGGCTACGCCCCCAGGGAAAAGAGGTTCTTTAATTAAGGAACTTCACGAAAGCGTTGGAAAACCTCCCTCGAAGTACCGACACCGGCCTGGCTGAACGGTTAAGCAAGTATTGTACGGTGGGATTGATCCTGACTAATTCTTCCTTTATGGTTTGAGGAGGGATTCGAGAAACAGTGGGAGCCATCCTGTTTAGACAAACTAAAAACCACACTAAACTTGCAAGAGCATCATGCTGAGTGTTTCTTCTTCTCTCTCCTAATTGCAGCGACCGATCGACATGACTGGACTTAAGTTACTCCTAGATAAAAACAAACTGACAGGGCCAAACTACAAAGATTGGCACAGGAATGTCAAGATAGCAATCACTTACGACAAGCTGGGGTATCTTCTTACCACCAAAGCTCCCCCTGTCCCTGGTCCAACTTCCAGCGTCGCGGATAAGGAAATCCGCAAGACTTGGGAGATTGATAGCGCGAAGGCCAAATGCCTCCTGCTTGCCTCGATGGACAATGAACATCAGAGGAGGCACGAGAATATGGACATGGAATCCATATTGCTTCATACAAAAGAACTGTATGGAGAGCAATCTCGTATCGCTAGATACGAAGCGTCGAAAAAGTTATTTTCGACAAGAATGGCCGTCGGATCATCAGTAGCCGAGCACGTGCTAAAGATGATCGGCTACATTGAGGAGCTCGCGGACCTAGGGATCATATTGGAGAGTGAGCTATATACAGATATAGTTCTCCAGTCCCTTCCTTCCACTTACGCCCAGTTTATACTGAACTTCAACTTACAAGAAAAAGAGGTTGAACTTTCAGAGCTCCTCAACATGCTGAGGAGCGCAGAGGGCACCCTACAGAAAGGTAGGGATACATCCACTTTGTTTGTAGGAGGATCATCTTCTTCTAGGTCCAAGGCGAAAGCCAAGGGAAAGAAGAAGAAGGCCCCCGCCAAACCAAGGGGCGGTGTTAGTAAAGTGGATACGAAGGGAAAAGGTAAAGCAACAAAGATAGCGGGGAAGCTTGTGGATAAGGAAGAATGCTTCTATTGTCATAAGAAAGGACACTGGAAGAATGATTGCAGGGCCTGGAAGGCCAGAACACAGGAATTGAAGCAGGTTGCAGCTTCAGCTTCAGGTGTGTATGTTATTGAAAACTGTCTTTCAATAAACTCTACTTCCTGGGTATTGGATACCGGATCAGGATCTCATATCTGTAATTCTTTGCAGGCGTTGAGAAACCGTAGGGTTTTGAAAGCAGGTGACATGACCCTCAGAGTTGCGAACGGAGCTAGCATGGACGCTAAAGCCGTGGGGGACTATCACCTGGGAATGTCAGATGGACATGTTTTGGTTTTGCGTAATTGCTTTTTTGTACCCAACGCAACTTGTAATATCATTTCTGTATCTTTAGTTTCTAAAGAAGGTTATGAATTTGCGTTTGTAAGTAATGTTGTAAACATTCACCTTAATCAAGTTTTGATTGGGTCAGGTACATTGAGTAATGGTATATACGTGTTAAACCAACCACAGATTTTTAATGTCCAGAATACACACAAAAGAAAGTCTCCAGAAATAAATCAGACTTTCTTATGGCATTGTAGATTGGGTCACATCAATGAGAGAAGGTTGACGAAGTTACATACAGAAGGGTATTTGAATGCATTCGAATATCAGTCGTATGCCACTTGTCAATCCTGTCTCAAAGGAAAGATGACAAAGACTCCGTTTACTGGACATGGAGTAAGAGCGAGCGAGCTCTTGGGACTCGTACACAGTGACGTGTGCGGTCCAATGTCTACACATGCCCGAAGCGGACATTCTTACTTCATTACTTTTACGGATGACTTCTCAAGGTACGGTTATGTCTTCTTAATGAAACATAAGTCCGAAGCCTTTGGAAAATTCCAGGAGTATAAGAATGAAGTAGAGAAACAGACCGGCAAAAGTATTAAGATTCTAAGATCGGATCGAGGTGGAGAATACTTAAGTGCCGAGTTCCTGGACTATTTAAAAGAGAACGGAATTCTCTCTCAGCTTACTCCTCCATACACCCCGCAACATAACGGTGTATCGGAGAGACGGAACCGCACCCTATTGGATATGGTGCGGTCCATGATGAGTAACGCTGAGTTACCGTGATCATTCTGGGGATATGCGCTAGAATCAGCAGCATACCTTTTGAACCGAGTTCCTACTAAGACCGTGCCTACTACACCATATGAGATGTGGTGTGGGAAGAGACCCTATCTTAAGCACATTAAGACATGGGGATGTCCAGCTTTTGTCAAAAAGCAGCATGCGGACAAGCTCGAGGCACGCTTGGTACAGTGCAAGTTTGTGGGGGTATCCGAAGAACTCCAAAGGATATTTCTTCTACTGTGAAGAGGAACAAAAAGTTCTTGTTTCTCGTCATGCCTACTTCTTGGAAACTGAGTTTTTGGAAACCCAGATAAGTGGGAGCACAGTAGAACTGGAAGAAATTCCAGAACCACGGACTATTACTGAAAGTTTAGTGGAACCAGAGGGTTCGGAAGAACAGGACATTCCTACGCCGCTCCGCAGGAGTAGTAGGCAGACTCATCCGCCCGAGAGATACTACGGTTTTCTCATAGACGGGGATAGAGAGGATTGCATCATAGATTATGATGAGCCTACTAGCTTCCAGCAGGCCGTTCAGAGCGTTGACTCAGTGAAATGGCTGGATGCAATGCGGACCGAAATGGAGTCCATGTACACCAACAAGGTATGGACGTTGGACATTGCTCCAGACGGGGTAAAACCCGTAGGATGCAAGTGGATCTTCAAAAGGAAGATTGGTGTAGATGGACAGGTTGAGACCTATAAAGCTAGGCTGGTAGCAAAAGGTTTCCGTTAAAGACCTGGCTTGGACTACAACGAAACCTTTTCTCCAGTAGCCATGCTGAAATCCATTCGGATCCTCCTTGCCATTGCTGCTTTCCACGATTATGAGATCTGGCAAATGGACGTAAAGACAGCTTTTCTAAATGGAAATTTAGAGGAGTGTGTCTATATGGACCAGCCAGAGGGTTTCATTCAGAGTGGGAGCAGCGGAAAGGTGTGCAAGTTGCTTAAGTCCATCTATGGACTAAAGCAGGCATCGCGGAGTTGGAACATCTGCTTTGATGAGACGGTCAAAGAATTTGGCTTTATCAAAAATCCAGATGAACCATGCATCTATAGTAGATTTGTAGCGAGAACTGTAGTATTCCTCGTTTTATACGTGGATGACATTCTCTTAATAGGAAATGACATTCCTATGCTACAATCTGTCAAGGGGTTCTTGTCACACAAGTTCTCCATGAAAGACCTGGGTGATGCCTCGTACATTCTGGGTATCCGGATCTACCGTGACAGATCCAAGAGGATATTAGGACTTTCTCAGTCCAGGTACATCGACACCATACTGAAGAGATTCAGTATGGAAGATTCCAAGCGCGGTAACCTACCGGCTTGTCACGGGATCACCCTCTCTAAAGAGATGTCTCCCAAGACTGATTTGGAGAGGGATCGCATGTCTATTATACCCTACGCTTCTGCGGTAGGCTCTATAATGTATGCGATGTTGTGTACCAGACCGGATGTAGCTTATGCACTGAGTGTGGTAAGCCGGTATCAGTCAAACCCTGGGAAGAAACACTGGATAGCGGTAAAGAACATTCTCAAGTACCTGAGAAGGACTAAGGAGATGTTCTTGGTGTATGGCGGAAAAGACCTCCAGATCGAGGCCTTTGCTGACTCCAGCTTCCAGAGTGACAAGGATGATTCCAAGTCCATGTCGGGTTTTGTCTTTACCCTCAATGGAGGGGCGGTGTGTTGGAAAAGTTCCAAACAGGAAACCGTTGCAGACTCGACGATGGAAGCGGAATACATCGCTGCATCTGATGCCGCAAAAGAAGCTGTCTGGATGAGGAAGTTCTTGAAAGAACTTCAGGTGGTTCCGTCCATTGTTGATCCAATACCTCTGTATTGCGACAACAACGGGGCTATAGCTTTAGCGAAGGAACCCAGGTCCCATCAGAGATCCAGGCACATCTTGAGGCGGTATCACCTGATCAGGGAGATCGTGGATCGCCAGGAGATCGAGGTTCGGAGAGTCGCTTCAGAAGATAACACTGCAGATCCATTCACCAAGGCCCTGCCCCAGACTCAGTTCGAGCGGCTGATCGAGATGATAGGTCTTCGATACGCCAGTACATGACCTTAGTGCAAGTGGGAGATTGTTAGTGTATATGCCCTAGAGGCCATTACTGTATCATACTAGTTTGTATATTACTTAATGGATGCTTGGGATATTCACCTTGTATATACAATCTTGCTCAAAATAGCAGTATGCTACTTGGTTTGTTTCTACTTCAATGTGTACATGTGTTTATATTTTGTATATCGCCTATACACATTAGTGGAGCCCTTAGGATCTTTGCTTGATTACCAGCGATGTGATGGCCGTCACACTAGTGGGGCTGGGTAATCTATAAGCACATCCTTATGCAGGTCCCTGGTCGCAGGACTATCGAGACAGGGCATCGATACTCCGGAGTAGACCAGCGCATGCGCTTCTCATCCCAGTGTGGGAGACGGTCTGTCCCACAGCCGTCAGTACGTCGTACTTGAGATAGTATGCGGGTGCTCGTTAGGTTACGGGTACACTGGACAGGACTCGTCGGGAACTGACTAGTTGGTATTATACCTATCGTCAGTTATCAGTTCCCAGGTGACATGAGTACAGCTTAGTCCGCTGACTTGACACTGTCACTCCGCCTCGAGTGTGTTCCCACTGTACTTTGATCACTACCCTACCACGGCTCAAAGGAGTCGTGCAAACAGGTAGTGGTTGGGTGCAGTCCCGAAGCACTTGGAGGCAGTGACGGTTAGACAGGATTCGTCTCTCCTGGTATTGGGGGTTGACATCGCGCTGTGTCTAGGAGAGCCATTACACGAGTAGTCCCTGGCCAGGGCAAACGAGATATACTGGTAGGTTTCCAGTGTTATCTCAGGGTGTTTTGGGCTTCGCTCCGGCACGACTTGTACCGCTATTGGGGGACTGACGTTTACCGCCCCCTAGGCCCGCCATGCGATGTATCAGACGAACAGACCGGACTGTACGGAGAATGTCACACTCAGGCTCAGTAGGAGTTCAGATGGGTTTCGCCTCGTCGGTCTTCTTGTCGGCATTACCTGGGGACCGTTACGCACAGCTAGTGCCGCTTGCGGTCTGTGGTTAAACCCACTGCCAGCGTAGTGTCGAGTCTTTAGAGTCCCACACAGAAAGCTTTTCGCCTTTAGGCGAAAGAGTAGAGGTCGCATGGTATTGCGACAGGTCGCATGGTTTTGCGACAGGGTTCGGTCACATCCGTGCACTTGTGCGCGTACAGTGTCCGGACAGTTTACACTAGCGGGCTTTGGTTTAAGCCAGATCCTAGTGTACCTTATGGGATTGGATTTATCCAGTTTGCATTCGTGTTCCTCGGAACGCGGATGCGGGTGTGTATGCACAGTTGACAGGGAGACAGAGGTAGTGGATTCTCATTAGGGTTGTTGACAGTTGACCGTTGACTATTGACCTTTTGATCAACCCTAATGAGAATATGATATGTGATTAACTATTATATTAATTAAGTATTATGGTGACATGGTTGTTGACTTTTGTTGACTTTGTTGACTTGTTGACTTTTGTTGACTTGTTGACTTTGTTGACCGGTTGACTAGGCTTGACTAGTTGACCATCATGATAACCATAGCCATCATTTCATGGCAAAGACTTTTACTTGCTTGCTCATTTGTGTAAAATGAGTGCATGAAATGATATGGTTATGGTTGCTTCAATCATCACATAAGACTTTTGTTAGTATGATCAGTTATGATTGCTTTGGATTATGAGAGGGTGAAAGACAAAAGAGAGCCTCATTCTTTCTTGCTCATTCTCTCTCTTGTTCTTGAGCTCTCCTTTTGCTCTCACCCTTTTGCTCTTGCTCCCTCTCTTTAATCTATGGTTCTCTTGTCTCATGAGTTGAGAATCAAGAACCATAGATAAAATCCCATTCTAATTCTTCTCTACTCATTCTAGTTCACTAGGTTTAGCAAACCAAGTGAACTAGTTTCTTCAAAGAACGAAGAAGGAGCTAAAGGTTGGAGCTTTCAGGTGGATCTATCTTCGGCGTACGGAGACGACGAGAAGAAGCCATTCCGGACCACCATCGGAGCTTGAAGACGAAGGAGTTCAAGACAAGCAAGGTATAACCCCCTAACCGAGTAGCTAGAAACTCGTAGTTAGGTTGCTAGATAGATGTTTAACCAAGATCCGGGTTTTAGGTCCATGTTACCACCTCCGTAAAAATCGTTTTTTTACCAAATTCCGCATTCCCGAAGTACCGGGAGAGGTAGCATGGACTTACATTCACTCCACCCTAATTTCTCTTTCGAGAATTTCTGGGGCTAAAAGCCTCCTTTTCTCTCCGGCGCCAAAGCGCTCAAGTGCCCAGCGCTCAAGCGCCAAGCGCCCACGTGCCGCCACGTGGCGCGCTAGCGCTCGAGCGCTTAGCGCTCAAGCGCCCAACGCTCAAGCTCAAAGCGCCCAGCGCTCAAGCTCAAAGCACCCACGTGCTGACACGTGGCGCGCTAGCACTCGAGCGCCTGGCGCTCAAGCGCCTGGCGCTCAAGCGCCCAGTGCTCAAGCGCAAAGCGCCCACGTGCCGACACGTGGCGTGCTAGCGCTCCAGCGCCCTGCGCTCAATCGCAAAGCGCCCACGTGCCGACACGTGGCGCGCCTGCGCTCCGGTGCCCTGCGCTCAAGCGCAAAGCGCCCACGTGCCGACACGTGGCGCGCCTGCGCTCAAGCGCCCGGTGCTCAAGCGCAAAGCGCCCACATGCCGATACGTGGCGCGCTAGCGCCTAAGCCTACAACACCTAAGCGCACAGCGCTCAAGGCGCTGACCCCACGCGTCCTTTGGGCGCTTTTTCCCTTTTTATATATATATATATACATGTATATATATGTACAGATACACACACTCCACAACACTGTCCCCCCCGAAAAAAATTTTGGGCCGGGGTGCTGCCCCGCACCCCGCAAGGGTGCTGCTAGCCTCCTTGATCCCCAGCCCGCTATCCGGGTAGCGGGACCCCCGTAAAAACTCTGCGTGGCTCCCGATATATCCAAGCCTCCTCCAAAACAAAACACACGTACACTGCACATTGAGTTCGCATGACCAGTTTAACCTATCAATCGGAGGTTCCCTCGCTCCAAAGGCGAAGGGTAATTAACGACAGCTTAGTCCGCGGCTGCCGGAGATTCGGATCCCCACAATCAATAAACCCCGGCCTACCCTAGGCAGGGGGAATCTGTAGTACGCCTGACAAGCACGCGCGTATTCCCATCTCAATAGGGTGACGAAAAACACCCTACACCTAGTTGGTACTGGTCCTCAACCTAGTTTTTGAAGACGTAGCAATCTTCAATTGGGTGGCCCATTACTCTGTGGTAGGGGCTGTAGTTAGGACTGTTGACATCACCAGGCTGCAGCGGGCATCTTAGATCCGGCAGAGTGATGAGCATGTTGCGCACTGCCAGTTCGAACATTCTTCTCATTTTATCCCGGGGAAACGAGTAAGGACGTCTCAACTTCTCTTCGAGGGATCGTGGTTTGTTGCTTTGGCGAGCAACCGGTTTCGGGTCCTCAGTTGTTGTTGAGCATTGGCAACGAAGGTCGCTTTTCCTTTGCCCTTTTCATTCCGAAGATCCGTTTTTGAAGAGGATGGCCTATGGCATATCTGGTCCATTTAGGCCAGCTTGTCAATCAAGGCCTGGAAGGTGGTCGGCTTGAAGAACATCATAAATTGGGATATAGTCACCTGAGGATCAAGGGTCCCTATGAATATGCCCATGGCAGGAGCTTCTTCGATGCATTGTTTGCATTTTGACCATAGGTTCCTCCACCGAATTGCGTATTGAACCTAGGTTTCTCCCGGCTTCACCCTGGCATTGATTAATGCGGTGATCGGGGTGCGCTCGCTTGCGCTTGTGAAACGTTGCGTGAACAGTAGCTCCATTTCTGTAAATGTTTTGATGGAGTCATTAGGAAGCTCCGAGTACCATTCAAATGCTGTCTCCGCCAAACTGCCGACGAACCGGCGAAGCAGCAGTTTGTCGTCGCCTCCAGTATTGCCGTATAGAGCTCTGAACTGAGCGACGTGTTGATGTGGATTGCCTGTCCTCTTATACACGTGGAATTTAGGGATCGTATATCCAGGTGGGTACTTGATTTGACCATACCGGCCTGGATAAGGTCGCTCAGTTCTGATGACTTAGCCAACCGCTTCACTCGCTTGATGAGCTCGTATCTGTTGAGCTATGTAGTCATCAAGGGCAGCCTTGGAAATTGTCTCTTCTTGGGCTACTGAGATAGCCGGAGGAGGGTTTGACGTTTCCCCTCTGTCGTCTTCGATGATTATCGGAGGGTCTTCGGCTGGAGGTTCCGGCTGGATCATCATCCCAACCATGTCTTGGAACAGAAGCACCATCTGCTTTATAATAGAGGCTTGTTCCGCGGCGTCTTTATCCATTCTTTCTAGCACCCTCCGCAGGAACTCGGTGTCGGTCTCCTGATCTTGGTGCTGTTCGGACGATACTTCTGGGCTTTCTTTCTGCCTAGTGAGTGCGGCCATCTTTGTCAGCATCTCCTGGAGCTTTTGTTGTTGCTCCTGAGCTTTTGTCACAGACCATGTGAGCGGTCGATAACCCGTGGAAGTACGGCTTTCCTCTTTCCTGGAAGCCATGTACACTGTGTGTACTACTATGCCCCCAGATTTGGGGAATTTGGGTCCACTGATTTCGAAATTTACTGCAGGCATGAGGGTCTTCTCCTCTTATGGGAGGTCGAAGTCGAGGGGGCCATTGCAGCAGGCACCCATGCAGACGATACCTTCCATGGTACGATGGGGGAATGGTCCTCCTCTTGCCGAGCATTCGCTTTCTTCAGCCGGCGAGAGTAATCTTTATCAATTACAGAGTCTTGGACTCTCCACCGGACCCTGTGGATTTTGGAGGACAGCCGCTGAGGAGGCTGTTCCGGTTTTGCATGCGCTATGTTTTCAACAGGCGGAGGAGACTTCTTCAATACAGCGGTTGGAGAGTTTTTGCGCACTCTCCTGGGCAGATCGAAACTGTTACCAGTTGGAACAACATCATCAATTTTCACCATTGGAGATGGTGGGGTAAGTCTAGAGGGGGAACTGCCCCCAGCTTTCCTCAGTTGGAGCCAGTGGCGACGTCGAGCATGTCGTGCAGACGGGACTACCTCTGTCGTTGGAGCGACTTTGTCATGCCCTCTGCTCTGATGGAGGCTGCTGTTGGTGTCAGCTTGTCAAAGACTGACGTCCGTTGAGAGGGGATGGTTAATCTTTTGAAGGCCGACCTTTGGGTAGGGGAAGCATTTTTGACGACTTCACCCGCAGGAGTTGGAATGGCCAGTCTTGCAAAGACCGATTCTTTAGCAGGAGAAGCCCCTTTGACGACTTCATCTGCCGGAATTGGAATGGCTATCCGCTTCGGGATAACCCCTTTGGGTATTGCGAGCCTCTTTGCGGGCCCACTTTAGCTTAGGCTCAGTCTGTTAAAGACCGAGGTAGAGGACTTGGACGACTCGTTGTGAGGCGCCGTGGCGGCTGCAAGTCGATCGAAGACCGACTTCTTTGGAGCTTCCTGTGATGGCACCGGGACGCTGAAGCTTGTGGGCGGGATCATGGTTCCAAAGAACAGTCTAGTGGTGGCCTGAGTCACTTGTTCCACTGGCATTGCAAAGATGGAGGCCGCTCGGGGCCCATAAGTCACTCCTCCGGCGGGGATAGAGTGGGAGTTGCCGTTGAAGTTGGTGCAGCTGGAAGCCATCGATGTTATCTTCTGCACAAGAGCAAGACGCCAAATCTTAGTACCTTGAATCCAGGGGCAACCATATTAAATCGCAATTTGTTCGTGAACACGAAAATCCATGGGCAACCATATTAAACCGCGATTTGTTCGTGAACACGACACACGAAATGAGAAGTGGAAAGAGGAAAAGGTCCTACCGGGCATGCCAGAATCTGTTTACCGCCGAAAACGGAAGACGGATTCGGGATGGATCGTTTTGCCTGAATTTGGGGGCAGATGCTATTTGGTTTTATCCGTCTACCTCTCTGAAGATGCCAAGTTGATTTATGGCACCGTGCATCAGAGGTTTGGACGGATGCGTCCGTTGTAGCAGACTTCGTCAGATACCTTTATGAGACCCTTATGGCTCGTAAAGTCAAAAAGCCTTAGTCAGCAGGATCCTAACCCTGTTTGCTAAGCCACCTTTGTTCAAATCGACAAGGCTAGATGATGATTCACTCCTGGTAATATTCCAGTCATAGCGATGTTGATGCCTAAGTTGGTAACAAATTCCAAGTCTTTTCAAGGTAAATGATGATTCGCTCATGGCAATATCCAAGTTGTAGCGATGCTGATGCCTAAATCGGTATCAAATTCTAAGTCCTTTCATGGCAAATGATGATTCGCTTCTGGCAATATTTCAATCGCAGCGGTGCTGATGCTAAGATTGGTATCAGATCTCAAGTTCCATACTCGCAACAAAAACCAGCGAGCAAAAATGCATATGAAATAACCGAAATGATAGGGAAACTCGCAATAAAAATCAGTGAGCAAAATATATGCATATAAAAACAGCCGAAATGTTTGGACAACTCGCAATAAAAAGCGGCGAGTAAAAAGAAAAGAACGGCCGAAATGATTGGGCACTGTGATAAAAAAAGCTGAAATGATTAGGAAATCGTGACTTTCACGATATAAAAAGTTGAAATGATAGAGCATCGTGAGAAGAAATAAAAAAAGAAATAAAAAAATGAAACTTATGTCCTGCAGGTGAGTCCACATCGACCCCTGTATACAATCTATGGGCACAAACGAAGAAGGGAACCACATTTCCCAGCAGACTCCATTAGAAAGAGAGCCAAATCTCGACGGCAATATCTACAGCCTAGAGATCAACAACGACGTTTCTTCTCCACTCCAATAGGATGCAGACGCGATGCCAACAAATCGGAGTCATGGCAAAGTCCTTAGTTCCAAATCTCGACGGTTCACATACAGCCTAGAGATCAACAACGGCGTTCCTTCTCACTCCAGGAGGATGCATAAGCAACGTCAACAACCGACCCCAGGGTCAAAACAACGGAGCCATGACAAATTCCCTAGTTCCAAGCCTCGACGGTTCACCAACAACCTAGAGACTACCTCGGAGCCATGGCAAAGTCCCTAGTTCCCAGTCTCGACGGAAATATCTACAGCCTAGAGATCACCATGGCGTTTCTTCTCACTCTAGCAGGATGCAGACGCAACGTCAACAAACGACCCCATGGTCAAAACAATGGAGCCATGGCAAAGTCCCTAGTTCCAAGACTCGACGGTTCACAGACAACCTAGATACAACCTCGATATTTGTCGCAATATTGCAGACACAATGTCAACAAACAAAGCAAAGGAAGATCCCTAGCTTTAGAGTCTTGACAGCAACTCAAATAAAACCTGAAAGACTATCGGAGATCATTCCACACTAGCGCAAAGTGGTCATGACTCATCGGGGCTCCCAAATTGAGCTTAACCTCAAGTAAAAAGCGGCATGGAAAATCCCTAACGCTTGCTCTTCCGATGGTAATATGACCTGGGAGATTACTTAAAGATGTCTTGTCCAGCCCCCGAAGGGATCAGAGAAACGACAGTCGCGAGGCTACTCAAACAGCAAGATTGCGCATCGGGGAATGCATCAGCCAACATGACGGTACGACTGACAAAAACCTTAGTACCACAGACCCTAACGGACTTCTATCAGTAGAGGTTAATTGTGACGTTAGGATATTCTTGTGAGAACTTCTCGATTCATCTCGACTCGTATGGAAAACAATGTTCCTGTGAGTGCTTCTCGATTCATCTCGATTCGTAAGGAAAAACATCTTCACGAAACCTTCATGAAGGTGAAAAGCCTTAGGCAACGGGGATATTAACATGTTTCCTAAGCACTGGGTCCCTGCAAGTAGGTCCAAGATGGACTATTGTATACTATCCACGGGCCACACTCTCCAAAGTCGAATATCGACAAGGAGGGAAAAAACCACTTACGAGTCCTCTCGACTTGTAAGGGGGAAAATTCTCTTGTGGGATCCTTACGACTCTTAAGAGAAAACGCACTTAGGAGTCCTCACGACTCCTAAGAAGAAAATACACCTACGAGATCCTCTCGACTCGTAGGGAGAAAAGTCTTTATGAGATCCTCACGGCTCATAAAGTTGAAAAGTCTTAGGCAGCAGATCTAAACCTATTTCCTAAGCCATCGCTGCCCTGCAAAGAGGTCAAGATGGACTATTTACATGCCACACATTTGCCAAAAGTTACATGCCAATATGAAATAAAATATGTCTCTTATTCATGAATTCAAGCGAATACAATATACATTTCATAAAGGGATCAGAATGAATATATGTTATTCATGAATCAAAAGTTTACAGTCGGTACAAAAAAGGTACAAAGACGGTTATTTAGGAGGAGGCATCTTCAGCAAATCAGCTAGTCGCTCGCGCGCTCCTCTCAATCCTTTCTCGTGGTCAGCTACCGCGGCCAACTCCGCTTCAACTTGAGTCCGTTGCCGCAAACATGATGAAAGCTTTCTATCGGTTTCTAGCATGGCAGCTTCGCAGTCCTGCATGACCCGCTCAGTGAAGTCAAGCGTCAACCCATCCGAGATACATCGCTGGAGGTTGTCGAAAACAACTTTTAACTGCGCAGCATTCGTTTCAACCTGGGCGTGCAATCAGACAGATTCACTGGAATCCACCTCATGTTCCTTTCATCTCAGGGTCACCTCTTGTTCATAATGGCGAGTGAAAGGAACACTATGCTCGACCCACGTAGCCCGCTGGTAGTTTGAAGCCAACACCTCAGGAGCGAGACGCTTGAGCTCAATCTCGTGCAGGAAAGCCTCGATCTTTCTGCAGTAATCAACCCAAGAGGCGACGAGATCTTCATCATAGAATTTCACGAGTGTCGCCAGCATTGGATTGACTTCAACGGCAAAATCCATAGCAGAACTGAGGGCCTCGGCATTGAGATCTTCGATAAATTCGCTCAACATTCGTTGGCTATTTGCAGCGCCCCTGGAAGATATGTGTTTAGCGAAAGGCCCAGCAGGCATTGGAATACGAGACTCAAAAGAAGCTGGAGCCGGTGCAATTGCTGCAAAATAAATTATGGTCAAATGTCGACTCGAGAGATAAAGAAAACACATGAAGGATGGAGTCTATTATACCGGCTGTGACAGGCGGTAGGATGGGGAGTACCGGAGGCACGACCATTCTCTCGTCTCCTCCTTCAATCCGTGACGCTATGATCAATATGAAGAAGACTTAGCAACAATACATCTATCCGTAAAATAAAGGGGGAGAAATTAACTGAAGAATATACTAACCAATACCAGAAGGTGGAACGATTTCCGACTGAAAGGAAAAATGCGGGTTCAACACCTGGTATAAATGGTCGAAAAGGACTCCTGCTGAGTTGCGACGATGTACTGTCAATACAAGGAGGATTGTATCTACGGTGAAACAAATAAGAGGGAAACCCCCCCATAAGCTTTAAAGCAAGCAAGAAGAAAGCTTTAAGAGGGAAGAAAGAAGAATACCTCTCTTCGAGGTAAATAAAAATAATAATAGAGATTAGAGCATCTCATCTGCATATCCAGGGGTTTATCCCTCATAAAAGAACTTAGTTCTTTCCTTGGATCTGAGATCCATGATATAAGTTTCCCACAAATGAGAATTTAATTCTCATAGGGATGAACTAATTCTTGGAGATCAAAGATCCAGAAAAGAACAGAGAATTGAACTCTTCAGAACAGAATACACGAAGAAAACCTAGCGCCAAGCGCCTCACGGGTCCTTCACGTAGGCGTTACTTAATAAAGAGTGCTTAGCACTCAATGGTTGGCGCTCAGCGCCAAGCACCTCACGTGTCCTTCATGTGGGCGCTGCTCAATAAAGAGTGCTTAGCACTCAATGGTTGGCACTCGGCACCTCACGTGCCCCACATGTGGGCGCTGCTCAATAAAGAGTACTTAGCACTCAGTGGTTGGCGCTCAGCGCCAAGCGTCTCACGTGCCCCGCACGTGGGCGCCATAAAGAGTGTTTAACATTCCATAAAAAACAAAAAAAGAGGGGAAAGTAAAGCAAAGTATGAGTGTCAGAACCCATATGAATGTTCAGCATTATTTGCACAGAAAAGGGTTTGAGCCCAAGCAAGTGTTTGACACTTTATTCAAAGACTGAGTGGGTTGAGTCCAAGTTGACCAAATCCCTAATTCAGATCAACCGAACCCATGTGCTCATCATTTTCCAAATTGGTCTTAGTCCTAAACACGACTACAGATCTCCCAACGGACGTTGGTTCAAGGGTACATCTCCTCACACCTCTGATATATGTCGTTGTAATTCTTCAGCGTCTTCAGAGAGGTGGTGGGTCCTGATAACCAATAACTCTTTGGTGCACTCCCAAATTGACGGGCACATCCCACTGCGGACTGCGACGTCCTTAAACTAGCAACGGACCGCAATATCCTTAAACTAGCTATGGACCGAAAACGTCCTTAAACTAAAACAATAGAGCCCAAATGCTCTTTTATTAGGTCTGAATGATCCCAAAATCCTGTTGAGTAGATCTTAGTCTAAAATTAGACTAACGTATCCTCAACAAACATTTAAGTTAATCTTAATCTTAAACGAGATTAACGATCCTTAAATCAATTCAAACCTAAATCTAAGAATATACGGATTTGGACTAATTCACGTCCTACGGGTGACAACATAAATTAGTCTCCGTATACAATCCACGGGCAACCAAAAATAAAACAAACACAAACGACACGAAGTGACCTTCTAGAGCAGGAGAAAGTGGTTACCGTGATGCGGTAACGTAATTAACTGCAGGGGCTTGAGCCTGCAGGGAAGAGCGTCCCCATAATAAAAAAAACCCTCACAATGAGGGGGAATCTGATGAAGTCTGCTACAACGGCCGCATCCGTCAAAACTTCCGATGGATTTTTGTGGGCTTCTGATGGTGTTGTCGCTGGATTCTATGGTGTTGTCAATCTTTCATATATATTCCTATCTCTCAGGTCACATCCGTATCAATCTCATATCATGGGGCCGACAAGGTATCAATTATCTCATATCGACTTGCATCCATATAACGACATATCAACCAAGTCATCATATCTCATCGTATACTCTTTTCATCACATCAATATCTCACATCAAGTCATCTTCTTAATCTCATATCATATTTATCAACCTCATAACATGCCACTATAATCTCATGCTGATTCTCTTGCACTATATATATATATATATATATATATATCGTGATTCACATTCATGTTTCACATCCTTATATATCGATTTGAGACATTCTTTCTATCATATCATTCACACTTAAACCATTAACTATAACTCAAGTCGTGACATATCTTGTCTCCTACTAATTCTTGAACCAAATCCATAATTTTCTAACATGGTTTCTCTAACCATATTCTATATATCGGTTTCCATTTATAATTTGCGGGGGTGCTATACGTTATCCACCTGACTACCCCTGTAGATATAAATCTACTCACCTGCGACACTCCTTGTTCAGCCGTAGTCAATGTGCTTCGTCGTCTCGGAATCCACGCGAAAGTACCTACAATAAATACACAGCCGCAATGCTATTAAAATCAAGTCCGGAAAACCAATACAGCACACGGTGCGCTCATAGGTTAGAACTTATAGCTTACGCATGCAAAAACAACCAAACAACCATCGTCGTTGACCTATAAACATCCAACGACCCAATACAATATCAAATATCAAATCCCAAATTCATAAACCACAAATACCATATTCAGCAACCTAGGAAATCACTCCCAGATTTTATCTCAGGTCAATTGGGATAAAACAAGCAAGTATAGGAGATGGGTTATAGGGATTAGGAGCTACAGCCAAAAACTAAACATCAGAAGCCCACAAAAATCCAGTGACAACACCATAGAATCCGAGCTCGCAAAAATCCATTGGAGGTTTTGACGGATGCGGCTGTTGTAGCAGACTTCGTCAGTTTTCCCCTCGTTGTGAGGGTTTTTTTTATTGTGGGGACGCTCTTCCATGCAGGCTCAGGCCCCTGCAGTTAATTACGTTACCGCATCGCAGTAACCACTTTCTCCTGCTCCAGAAGGTCACTTCGTGCCGTTTGTGTTTGTTTTATTTTTGGTTGCTCGTAGATTGTATACGGAGACTAATTTATGTTGTCGCTCGTAGGGCGTGAATTAGTCCAAATCCGTATATTCTTAGATTTGGGTTTGGATAGATTTAAGAATCGTTAATCTCGTTTGAGATTAAGATCAACTTAAATGTTTGTTGAGGATATAAGTCTACGGTAGCGCCCCGGCCGTCAATCCAAGGCCAAATGCGGAACAAAAACTTTTTAGGAAACTGACGCTATCGTAGTCTTTCACCCGGATCGAACCATTAACACTAAACTAGCTCCGTGTCCTTCGGTCTTTAGCTACCATCCCTAGCTCCTCGCGGCATCTCCGATCTCGCTCGATTTCCGGTCTCCTCGTAGAAAAGGGCACCACATCAAGAAGTCTTTTTACGGGCTCCCGCTTCAAACCGAAGCAATTCGAACATGAAGTTTGCTAGCCGACATGTCCAAGATGAAGTAGAGAATGTGTGTGATAACTTTGTCTCAAGCATTCATTGATTCTCAACACATGAGAGTGTATGGATGGAGGTTGAAGATGAAGCCATGGTGGAACTTGTGAGCTAGAGGAAGAAGAAGAAGAAGAGCTTTTCTTTTCTATTGTGTTGAGATGAAAAATGAGAGCACCCATATCAATCCCAAGAGCTAGCCCAAGGCTAAGTGGCTGTCCACTCTCTCTCCACCTCTCATTTCAACACAATAATCAATCACAAATGTGACATTAGCACAAAAAATAATACCATGACTCACCAATGAAGCACATGGCACATTTAATGCACTAAATCATGACATCCACTCACAATTTCCACCATCTAAACATTGATCCAAATATTTAGTCCAAAAAGAGAATGGCAACATCTAAAGTAAACTCGTGACAGATCACAAGGATATCCCTCACTTATATATACATACTTGCATTCGCATTCTGACTGAATGCGAATGCAATGAGACGAAAGTAATCCAACAAATCTAATACCAGGATCCGGTTTAAACTAAAGCCTACTAGTATGATCCGTCCGATCATGATCCGTGCACAAGTGCACGTATATGATCGAACCCTTCCATAATACCATACGGCCTCTACAAAGTTTCGCCCGAACTTGGGAAACTTATCTGTGGGGGACTCTAAAGACTCGTCAATAAACTGGTAGTGGATTTAACTACTAGCACGTCAGTGGTACTAGCTGTACGTAACGGGCGCCCAGGTATTGACCAAAAGGGAGACCGATGAGCGAACTCATTCTAAAACACTACTGAGCTAGTCAGTGACAATATCCGTACAGTCAGGTCCGTTCGTTTATGAGTATCGCATGTTGGGTCTAGAGGGCTGGTAAACGTCAGACCCCAAAAAGCGGTACAAGTCGTGTCGGAGTGTAGCCCAGAGCACTCTGAGATACTACTGTAATACCTACCAGTAAATCTCACTTGCCTTGGCCAAGGACTTCGTGTAATGGCTCTCCTAGACACAGCGCGATCTCACCCCCAATACCGGGAGAGACGAAACCCCTGCCGATCCGCTCACTGCCTCCATGTGGCTCGGGACTGTACCCAACTAAAACAGGTTTGCATAAATTCTTTGAGCCGTTGTAGGGTAGTAATCAAAGCACAGTGGGAACTCACACGAGATAAATGACGATCTCAGGTCGATGAATTAACCTGTACACATGTCACCAGGGAACTGCTATCTGACGCTAGGTATAATACCAACTAGCAGGTTCCCGGCGAGTCTGTCCGGTGTACTCATAACCCAATGAGCACCTGTATACGTCTTAGGTGAACCAACTGACACCAATGGCTTGCGAGAACAGCTACCGCCCCTCGTCGGGGTCTCGATCGTATACACTAGTCTACTACCAGAGTATCGATGCCCAGTCTCGAAACTCCCACGACTGGGGAAACTTTAAGGATGTGCTTATAGACCACCCAATTCTCACGTATATGATTGCCATCATACTACTGGTAGTCAAGAAAGAATCCAAAGGGCTCTATCTGTAAGCCTACGGTAGCGTCCTGGCCGTCTACAGATGCCAAATGCGGAACAAAAACTTTTTAACTGGCGCTATCGTGTACTATAACCCGTATCTGCCATTATTGCTAAACTAACAAACTACAAAGAGGGTAGAAAGGTTATACCGAACGATCCGAGTCCTTCGTTCTTTAACCATCATCCCACGTTTGGTTGCGGCTGCTCCGATCTCGTCGATCTCCGATCTCCTCGTCCAGGTGGCACCACGTCAACGGATCTTTAAACATGCTCCCGCCTCTGACTCGAGGCAACTCGGTCATCAAGTTTGCTAAAAGAGATGACCAAGATTGGTGTAGAGAATGAGTAGAACACTTTGTCTCACTTCGTCCAAAGTCATGGATGAACGGATAATGAAGTTTCCATTTGAATCGGGTGAAATGAGAAATGAGGCTATCTAATTTCCATGAATCCAAAACTATCATAATCTTTTCAAATGAACAACAACCATCATATATCTTTCTTTCAAGAGAGGGGCCGGCCTATTTGAAGAGGGGAGAGGTGAGTGTAGGAGGGGGGAGAGTGACCATAAGATCAATGAAGAGGATGAGTCACATAACACCTTGTATGAACACATTTAATGAAACAATGAATCACCTGAACTAGTCATCAACTAATTAATGCTAAGATGAGTCACAAGCCACCTCATTATCCTAGTCATCATCTAGAAACTTCTAGAACCATGACTCACCCAAGAAAAGATAAATCTGCATTTAACCTAATGTTAAATACGGGTGATAGAAAACTGGAAACTGGAAACTGGAAACAGGAAACTTCCAAAAGCGATCCCAAAACGAATTTCAGGATAACCACGTAATAGTATAAACATACCCGCATTTGTATTACGACCGAATACAAATGCAACTGAGACAAAGATATTATATCTACACAGTATAATACTCGGATCCGGCTTAAACCAAAACCCACCAGTATTATCTGCCCGAAATATGACACGTGCGTAAACGCACGTGTATTTTCCGAAACCTGCCATAAAACCATACAGCCTCTACAACGTTTCGCCCGAACTTGGGAAACTGTCTGTGGGGGACTCTAATGACTCGTCAGTACCCTGGCAGTGGGTTTAACCACAAGCCGTCAGCGGCACTAGCTGTGCGTAACGGCTGCCCATGTACTGACCTCAAGGGAGGCCGATGAGCGAACTCATCCGGAAACCCTACCGAGCCTAACAGTGACAATGTATATACAGTCCGGTCCGTTCGTCTTTAAGTATCGCATATCGTTCTAATGGGCTAGTAACGTCAGACCCCCAATAGCAGTATAAGTCGTGTCGGAGTGTAGCCCAAAAACACCCTGAAATACTACTGGAGTACCTACCAGTAGATCTCCTACCACGGCCGTGGGCTTTGTGTAATGGCTCTCCTAGACACAGCACGATCTCACCCTCAATACCGGGAGAGACGAATCCCCTGCCGATCCGCTCACTTGCCTCCATGTGGCTCGGGACTGTACCCAAAAAATACCTGTTTGTACGCCTCCTTTGAGCCGTGGTAGGATAGAAATCAAAGCACAGTGGGAACTTACACGAGACAAATGACGACCTCAGGTCGATGAACTAACCTATACACATGTCACCAGGGAACTGCTATCTGACGATATGTATAATACCAACTAGCAGATTCCCGGCGAGTCCTGTCCGGTGTACTCATAACCCAATGAGCACCTGTATACATCTTAGGTGATCCAACTGACACCAGTGGCTTGTGAGACCGGCCACCGCCCCTCATCGGGGTCTCGACTGTATACACTAGTCTACTCCGGAGTATCGATGCCCTGTCTCGAAACTCCCACGACTAGGGACCACAATTAAGGATATGCGTATAAACCACCCAACTCTCACGTATATGATCGCCATCATACTGTTGGTAGTAAAGCAAGATCCTAAGGGCTCTATCAAAGTGTAACAGTGATCAGTCACCTGAACTTGTACACGACTGATAAAGGCAAACCAGATAGCATACTATCATCTCGAGTAAGACTGTCCTACCGGTATAGGTCCTCCGCAATCATTGCAATCACGTGCCTGCGATCCAATAATTGACTCTGAGGGCACTATATCCAACAATCTCCCACTTGCACTTAAGGCTAATTATTGCGATGTCGACTACTCACAGCCCGTGTGAAACCGAACATCCAACTCCTCTACTAATCAGTTTCACAAAGCCCATTTGTAAAACTATTGTGTTCGAGAAATAGCCTCAGTGAGTGGATCCGCCTGGATGTATCTTTCTATGTCTCTCTTAATCTTAAGTTCGCCGAGAAAGCCATCTCCCGAATTGAGTAATACCTGTCTTAGAATATGTCTGGATATCTGATGGGACCTTGTTCATAAATGAACTCCAAATCCAAACTTCTTAGACAGTATCAATCACTGAACCTAATCAGTATCCAGCACCATGCCTCCCACAGTATCCTCTTGGACCACCTGTCCATAATACTGTCCCTCGTCAGAGGGAAAATTATAACTCTGACAATCACTCTGTCATCCATGTCACCTTTGAAGCCAAGAATGATAACCGTCTCCCGGAGGAGTCTGCCGTCATCAAATTCGTAGAACATGCACTTATGTTCTAAAACTGCTTCCTTATGTTTCTCCAGGATTGGATTAATACAAGCTTATCGCATCTACTGCAAAAACAACATCTGGTGTGGTACTTGACATCTCATGATTGACTCAATTACCTAAGCAAGTGATCTGCCAATCATGCACATCCCTCTCCCCTTTAGACTGTAAGACACCTTTAGAGAGGGTGACTCCATCACCTGCAGGTACACCACCATGCCAGGAGTCAACTATTCTAAAAACTATCAGAATAATGTCAAAGTACCCACATTGGGAAACTGCCCAAATCTAGATCTAAAACCATAGATCTAGAAACCAGAATGTTTGATATTATATCCATATCCTGTCTGGAGAAACAACTGTGTGACGACCACAGTACAACCGATCATAGTATAGGAATTTTACTTCCTACTCTGTGTATGTCATCCAAATACCATGATATCACACCCTACCACCTTCTTAACAGATCCATCCCCTATTCTGAGGAAGTCAAACCCATGGCTGTCACATCAAAAATAGATAATCTATCTCCGCTATATCTGCTCAAGTCTATAAATAGACATAAGCTACTTACCCACTATGCTTCCGCTGCTCCCACTGACTACGACAACCCTCTGGCAGAATAATATATACATGCACTTCTAAAGCGAGTTTAAAACGACGCTATACTTAACCTCCTGCCGGGTCTCATAGCCTGGAACAACAGTAGTGTCAAGTCTGGCTAGATAAGAACCTCCCTGTCACCGTCCTTGAGGCTACCGGAGTACCTCTCGGGTGTCTGAGGTTACCCACCAAGTCTGCGGAGTGGCTAATGGAATGTCAAACCTGATTGAATCTTTAGGTCCTATTAAATTTTTCGTAATCGTTTGCGGTTCTGGAATCACTTCCAGTTCTACCATACTCCCACTACTATTTTGTGAAAAAATCCATTTTACTAAAACTGTGGCGAGTTAAGAACAATATCACTATTGATCTTCCAAATGGTAGAAAGTCAACCCTCGTCATAGCCAGGGCCAACCCACAAACTGCCATTACAGAAACGTGCCCTGAGTTATCCAGAGTCTGGTTTTAAGCATAAGCCAGACAACTCCCCGTAGCTTAACATCGTTAAGATATGAACCATTCTATATCCAATATAAAAACTTTGGCACTTATTTAATTGGAACCAGATTCAAATCATGCAGCTGTCTCCAGTGCATATCAACTTAATGGAATGAGGCTAATCAGCATTAATCAACTTAGGAATCCATCCAATTATGAGTAACCTGAAGAGAAACAAGTTTCTCAAAACCAGTACTATCATCTGAATACCAATCACAAGAATCTACATTTTCGATCTCTTTGAAGAATCCCGATACTTGTGACACCTGGTTCTCTACTTTATTCTTATACCCACAACTTCTCAAAATTTAGACCTTGTATTTCTACGAAACACTTATCTAAAAACTAGAGAAATCATAAGTAAACAGAACATAGTACGAGGACCTACCCCTTTGTCCTTATGGACACTTGGACAACATACAATACTCTGTATAAGTCCGCTGAGTTGAACAACTCAAAACTTGTGCGTCGTAGGTGGAAAATTGTACCCAGGCGATTTCCTCAAATATCACCAATTACAACGAATTCCGATATAATGAGGATAATTACCTAATTCCCAATAACTTACTCCCACTCATCATCTGTAAAACCATACAGATATGAGAATCATACCTGGTAAATACATACCCTGGAGTAAGTATCTAATCGGGAAAACAGTTTTGCTTTAACAATGCACTGAAACATGAAAATGTTTCGTAGGGGTATCCTGGTATTCCTAGCAATGCCTCTTCCATAATCCAATTCATGACTATAACCGTATATTTCTTTGCCATCTCTCCAAATCCCTTTATTTGTCTTTAGTCAATACCTTCTGTACACCATCGTTAGGCTAAATGGTTTTCTTCCTTCCCTACCGTTCGGCACCAGCCTATGGTTTGGAAGAAGACTATCCAGTAAGCATAATAGGTGTATCTTCCTAAACCAAGGAGTACTCGCAACTTGAGAGAAGGTGATGATAAAAGACAACTGAATAATACCTTATTCTATTTCTCCCGAACCAGGGAAAAAAGCAAAGGTGAAATAGGAGTGGTGATGAACTACGCGGTTTGGTCGTGAATACTAACAGTTGCAATTTACTTTGCCCTATTTCTAATCCCTTTATTTTGTCTTTACATATTACCTTCTGTACACCCTACTTAGGCTAATTGGTTTTCTTCATTCCCTACCTTTCGGCACCTGCCTATGGTTTGGAAGAAGACTATCTAATAAGCGTAATAGGTGTACTCTCCTAAACTAAGGAGCCCTCGCAACCTGAGAGAAGGTGATAATAAAAGACAACTGAATAAACCAATTCTATTTCTCCTGAACTTAGATCCATCCCCGAAGAAGTCCCTTCGAGTTCGTATATAACCATACGATGGATCTATCCAATGGAAGTGGATGTCCGTAGTAATACGGGGTGTTCTGAGAAATGCAAAGGGTAAAAGAAGGAGTGGCAATGACTTATGCAACTTAGACAATCAAAAAGCCAGTATTTTAAGAAGGTTCGGTCAACTTGGTTACTGAGTCATAGTCTAGGGTTGGTCAAAGGTCGCTGCCAAAGAGAGAGAGAAAAGAAACACTCTGCGTGCACTCTAACCTAGATCAGAATGGCTATCACTTTATCTAATCAGGAAACCTCCCACTGTACTGTCAAATTCTCCTCCAAACCTGAAAGAAGAATCAATCGGGATCACCCGAAGAGTAAACCAACTCATCAGTGGGAATCGGGATCCAACTCTCATCGCATGATAACGTGACGGAATCCACTCACGTTATCACACTCCAGAAGGTATGTGCATACTTGGCAAGTTTCAGTTTCTTTAGAAACTCCCGATATGATTTTTGCCCCATGCTCTTATGATCTTGGCGTTGGTCAAAATGTCTTAAGTCACATGCCAAGTTCTATCCGTCACTATCTTGTTAATTTGAACCCATCCGCACATGCCCTTGACGTTGGCCAAAATGGCAGAACGACTGTCCCAAACCAATTCATCTATCTATGCAACAAATGAATACCCAGCAGCTACCAAACACTATGCCTTGGCGTTGTTCAAAATACATAGCTTGAATACTACTGAATACCCAAAAGAAATGACGGAGCGCTACGGCTGGTTTTTGGCAAAAACCTTTAATGTAACGAACTTGATATCGCTGAAGGAACCTGATAGCTTTTTATAAAAATATAGTGACGAAAACCTTTGCTAAAGAGGTCACTCCCGGTGAAGGGATCTCGGCTCTTTCCTCGTGGAATGAGGTGCAGGATATTCCAACTGAATACCGCGATGCAAAGCAACATGTAATCGACTATAGTGAAGTTATTACCCTGACGCAAACTTCTGCCCAAGGGGTCATTCCCGGTGAAGGGATATCGACCCTTGCCTCGTCGAATGAGGTGCAGGATATTCCAACCGAATACCGCTATGCAAAACAAAAGGAAACGTCTTTGTAATAACACTTTTTAAAATTGTTCCAACAACTGCCAAACATGTTTGTTTTCCGTTGCATTGATCAGAATCAACGCAGTCCCATCAATTAATCACACCAGAAAAGAACGAAAATAAAATGTACGTATATGCTATCCACATTCGTCACTGGGTCCCGTCATCACCCGTTAGGTTACTTAACTAACGACAGAGCGGATACTTGACTAGCGCGGGTGTAAAACATATACAACATCTACTAGTATATATACCAATATACAATAATCGCTCCAGGCGTGATAATATGCAACATTACAGAAAAGTAATAAGCATCACAGAACAATACATATAATCTGGGATCCCCGGGTTTCACAGAGCCGCTGCTGAAACCCGACGTTCCCCTGGTCGTGTGGATAGCCTATGCAATGAAACCTAGACCCCTACGGGTGCGGCAAGTTACCCGCCAAAACCTGAAGCGAGACAGCCCCTACAGCAAAGTGAATGGACCACTCTGCACTTCACGGAATCCGGTAACTTGAGCACCCCTCCTTGGGTCAACCTGTACCCCCTACGAGTGCGGTGAATAGTCTGCCAATTCCAGAGTGAGGCCCCTCTGCCTCTTAAAGCCATGAGATGCGGACCCGTTGTCCTTCAGAACCCGACTATCCGTGCACTCCGTCGCGGGGTAAAACCTAGTACAGAAATGAAAAATATGTACAACGGGTACATCAACCTCAGCCCGGTCGTGCCCCAAAAGAATATTATACAAACAGGCAATGACGGCAGTCCACATGTTGGATGCTCGCCCCGCAATATCAAATGTACAAATAAATCCAAACTGCACTACCATTGCACACTGCTATCCACCACGACAAATCCGCAACATCACAGCACAATATAGAACATCAACGCGAATGTCACATTCGCAAACCCGTCTAAAAGAACTATAGCAATCAGACGCGGTTTACCGCTCGAATGACATTCACGGTCAGAGATATAATGTAAGTACTGTAAACTAACAAGTTTAAATTTCGATCGACTAAATTTCCCGAAGTAGGCCCCACGTACATCTGCTGTACAGTAACAAAATCTGGGCCCAAAAGAACAGTACCAGAAACCACAATTTATCATGTAGAAACTCCAGAAGAAAAATTACCCATTGATTCACCAAGACGGCCGTGGTTCAGCGGTCAAAGCATAGGGTTGACCGCGTTTCCGCGGCCGTATGGTCGAAACAGTGGGTCGTTTTTCTGCAGTGTTCTATAAAAAGCCTGCTTAATTTTCTGGTATGGTCAAAATGATTTTTAGACCAGATTTAAAATCAACAGAAACTTTAACATTGAAAAATTATAGTTTTTGAAATTCGGTCCAATCGATATTTTAAACGCATTAGCACAAGTTAGTAAAGTATAATGGTGAGGCTCTGATACCACTGTAAGTCTACGGTAGCGCTCCGGCCGTCTATAGACGCCAAATGCGGAACAAAAACTTTTTAACTGGCGCTATCGTGTACTATAACCCGGATCTGCCATTATTGCTAAACTAACAAACTACAAAGAGGGTAGAAAGGTTATACCGAACGATCCGAGTCCTTCGTTCTTTAACCATCATCCCACGCTTGGTTGCGGCTGCTTCGATCTTGTCGATCTCCGATCTCCTCGTCCAGGTGGCACCACGTCAACAGATCTTTAAACGGGCTCCCGCCTCTGACTCGAGGCAACTCGGTCATCAAGTTTGCTAAAAGAGATGACCAAGATTGGTGTAGAGAATGAGTAGAACACTTTGTCTCGCTTCGTCCAAAGCCATGGACGAACGGTTAATGAAGTTGCCATTTGAATCGGGTGAAATGAGAAATGAGGCTATCTAATTTCCATGAATCCAAAACTATCATAATCTTTTCAAATGAACAACAACCATCATATATCTTTCTTTCAAGAGAGGGGCCGGCCTATTTGAAGAGGGGAGAGGTGAGTGTAGGAGGGGGGAGAGTGACCATAAGATCAATGAAGAGGATGAGTCACATAACACCTTGTATGAACACATTTAATGAAATAATGAGTCACCTTAACTAGTCATCAACGAATTAATGCCAAGATGAGTCACAAGCCACCTCATCATCCTAGTCATCATCTAGAAACTTCTAGAACCATGACTCACCCAAGAAAAGATAAATCCGCATTTAACCGAATGTTAAATACGGATGATAGAAAACTGGAAACTGGAAACTGGAAACAGGCAACTTCCAAAAGCGATCCCGAAACGAATTTCAGGATAATCCCGTAACATATAAACATACCCGCATTTGTATTACGACCGAATACAAATGCAACTGAGACAAAGATATTATATCTACACAGTATAATACTCGGATCCGGCTTAAACCAAAGCCCACCAGTATTATCTGCCCGAAATATGACACGTGCGTAAACGCACGTACATTTTTCGAACCCTGCCATAAAATCATACGGCCTCTACAACGTTTCGCCTGAACTTGAGAAACTGTCTGTGGGGGACTCTAACGACTCGTCAGTACCCTGGCAGTGGGTTTAACCACAAGCCGTCAGCGGCACTAGCTGTGCGTAACGGCTGCCCATGTACTGACCTCAAGGGAGGCCGATGAGCGAACTCATTTGAAAACCCTACTGAGCCTAACAGTGACAATGTATATACAGTCCGGTCCGTTTGTCTATGAGTATCGCATATCGGCCTAGGGGCTAGTAACGTCAGACCCCCAATAGCAGTATAAGTCGTGTCAGAGTGTAGCCTAAAAACACCCTGAGATACTACTGGAGTACCTACCAGTAAATCTCCTGCCACGGCCATGGGCTTTGTGTAATGGCTCTCCTAGACACAGCACGATCTCACCCCCAATACCGGGAGAGACGAATCCCCTGCCGATCCGCTCACTTGCCTCCATGTGGCTCGGGACTGTACCCAAAAAATACCTGTTTGCACGGCTCCTTTGAGCCGTGGTAGGGTAGAAATCAAAGCACAGTAGGAACTCACACGAGACAAATGACGACCTCAGGTCGATGAACTAACCTGTACATATGTCACCAGGGAACTGCAATCTGACGATATGTATAATACCAACTAGCAGATTCCCGGCGAGTCCTGTCCGGTGTACTCATAACCCAATGAGCACCTGTATACATCTTAGGTGATCCAACTGACACCAGTGGCTTGTGAGACCGGCCACCGCCCCTCATCGGGGTCTCGACTGTATACACTAGTCTACTCCAAAGTATCGATGCCCTATCTCGAAACTCCCACGACTAGGGACCACAATTAAGGATATGCGTATAAACCACCCAACTCTCACGTATATGATCGCCATCATACTGTTGGTAGTAAAGCAAGATCCTAAGGGCTCTATCAAAGTGTAACAGTGATCAGTCACCTGAACCTGTACACGACTGATAAAGGCAAAGCAGATAGCATACTATCATCTCGAGTAAGACTGTCCTACCGGTTTAGGTCCTCCGCAATCATTGCAATCACGTGCCTGCGATCCAATAATTGACTATGAGGGCACTATATCAACACTATCAACGTGTAATAGTGACCTGTAATGTCACCTAAAGCATATACACGATGATAAAGATAAACCAGATAGCATACTATCCTCTCGAGTAAGACTGTCCTACCGGTATAGGTACTCCCTCAATTATTGCAATCACGTGCCTGCGATCCAATAATTGACTTTGAGGGCACTATATCCAACAATCTCCCACTTGCACTTAAGGCTAATTATTGCGATGTCGCATACTCACAGCCCGTGTGATACCGAACACCCAACTCTTCTACTAATCAGTTTCATAAAGCTCGTTTGCGAAACTATTGTGTTCAAGAAATAGCCTCAGTGAGTGGATCCGCCCTGATATTTTTTTCTATGTCTCTCTTTATCTCAAGTTCGCGGAGAAAGCCATCTCCCAAATTGAGCAATACATATCTTAGAATATGTCTGGATATCTGATGGGACCCAGTTCACAAATAAACTCCAAATCCAAACTTCTTATAATGTATTGTCAACTGAATTTAATCAGTATCATGCGTCATACCTACCCCAGTATCCGCTTGGACCACCTGTCCAAATTACTGCCCCTCATCAGAGGGAAAACTATAACTCTGACAGTCATTCTGCCATCCAGGTCACCTTGGAAGCCTGGAATGATAACTGTCTCTTGAAGGAGGACGTCGTTATCAAATCCCTAGAATATCAACTTATGTTCTAAAACTGCTTCCGAACGTTTCTCTAGGATTGTATTAATATCAACTTATTGCAGCTAGTGCAAAACAACATCTGGTGTGGTACTTGACATCTCATGATTGACTCAATTGCCTAAGCAAGTGATATGCCAATCATGCACATCCCTCTCCCCTTTAGTCTGTAAGACATCTTTTAGAGAGGGTGACTCCATCACCTGCAGGTACACTACCATGCCAGGAGTCGTCCATTCTAAATACCTTTAGAATACTATCTAAGTACCCAGATTGGGACACTTCCCAAATCTAGATCTAAAACCATAGATCCAGTAACCAGAATGCATGATATTATATCTATATCCTATATGGAGAAGCCACTGTGTGCCAACCGCAGTATAACCGATCGTAGTATAGGAATTTCACTTCCTACTATGTGTATGTTATCCATATACCAGGACATCACACTCTACTACCTTCTTAACAGATCCATCTCTTATTCTGATGAAGTCAAAACCTATGACGGTCGAATCAAAAATAGATGATCTATCTCCGCTATATCTGCTTTAGTCTATAAATAGACATAAGCTACTTGTCCACTATGCTTCCGCTGCTCCCACTGACTACAACAACCCTCTGGCAGAGTCATATATGTTAGTTATGTATATGCCCTAGAGGCCATTATTGTACATATGATGTATATTATAGTGGATGCTTGGATATATATAGAGAGGACTTTCTTGCTCAATATGATAGTATGCTATTTGGTTACACTTTATCTTAACATGTTGACTTGTATTGGTTTACTGTCTTGCTCTCATATGTTGATAAAGCCCTAGGATATGTACTTGACTACTAGGACTATGATGAGATCATACTAGTGGGACAAGGGTAGTCAACGAGTACATCCTATAACTGTTCCTAGTCGAGAGTGTATCGAGACAGGGCATCGATACACCAGAGTAGACTAGCGTATACGCATCTTGACCCATATGATGGGCGATGGATGATCCCATATCCATTGGTGTTTGACATCAAAGATGGTGTACGGGTGCTCAGTGGAGACTCGGTACACTGAACAGACTCGCCAAGAACTCATAGATGGATTTATACCTATCGTCAGATAGCAATCCTCTGGTGACACTGGTACAGATTAGTCTGTAGATCCGAGATCGTCATAGAGTGAATTAAATTCAGGGTAAGGGCAACGTGAGGTATGCATATTTAAAGTTTGAAATACGCCATAGAGATATAGAAATAGGTAACCTGATACCTCAGGCTAAATAGGGACAACGAGAAAGCTTCTTGAGCCTGTTAAGTAGGAAAACACATTTGGTAGACCAACTCAAAAGGAAAAAACACTATTATGATGAATTTGTTCTATAGGAATATGCCAGGCATGGCTCAAAACATGCATTTGAATATCCTGTTAGGTCTATGACAGTGGATCCGGACCGCAAAGTGAACAGAAAAACCAGTGAGCGAAGCGAACGAGACACCGCTCCTGCACTTGCAAGAGGAACAGAGCCAGAGCTAATACAAGGCAAGAGCAGATGAAGTTGACGTCTAAAAGGGAAATTGAAAGCATTTTCAGGCTGGCAACTAGTTACAAAGACCCAGAGGACCAAGGAAAGTCTAGTTTTTGACTAATAATAAAATAAACATGGCTTCTTCAGCGGGGCTGCCTTTAAGCAACCAAAAGAGACCTTCAATTAGCAAGAAATCGACCCGCCCAGATTTCTACTTACAAGTTGGGAGATTCCATTCACGAAGTATTCGATAAAGAGAATGCAAGTGAGAAGGACTTGGACAAGACAACAGATGACGCACTAATTGCACCTCCTGGTGCTAAGAACTCGAGTGCCGACTGCTGCTACAGTGTTTTAAAAGAATGTTATCGCTATTGTAGATTTACGAATTGACGGAATGGTGCTTTGTTCACACCCATTTTACCGCTGCTTTACACGTCCCTGGATAGGCACATTTTACCGGAAAGAGATAGAAGGGCAGAAGATCAATGAAAAAAGACTAACTAGCGTGAGCGGGAGGAGTCTACGACAACCAATACTTATTCAATGAAATTGCCAATTGCAGCAGACTTGGACTGAGCAATTGAAGTGAATACCTCAGGTCTAGGGGCCCAATCATACTAAAAAGAAGAGTTTGATTTTGATTCTGGCTCAGAACCGAACCTGGTTCACCTTTCGTCTTACGTATGTTAGTGTGTTGTTTCCTGCTCTTCAAGTTAGAGAAGGACTTACACCATCCGGGGACGGGAAGCCTCTGAACCGCTACGTCCCTTTCTAACAGTTGATTCAGTAGCTGTCCTTCGCCTATTCTTCCACCGCTTCTATAGTTGTGATTGCTCTTTTTCTAATAGAAATAGAAGCAGGGGCCTATCGCTTTGATCTTTCTCTTCCTGTAGCTGATGCTAGGCGCTCTCAAGAGTCCTTCGTCAGTCATATGAATGTGCAGCTCCTTCTCTGTGCCTAGAGTCAGTTTAAGCCGGATAAGCATGAAGTTACCTTTCCACTACTTGTCCACTTCTCTTCCTCAACAGGGCATTCGATGCCTATTCTTCTATTATTGATCCTTCCGGCACCTCGTCTAAAAAGGCTCGAGAAGGCCTGTCTTTAAGCTAAAAAAGAAGAGTTCCAGTGGGCTAAGCCCCAACCCTTTAGATCCAATACACGTACGGTTAGGTTAAACCTTCCCTGCCACTCGGTCAAGTTCGTTCCAGACGAACTCCGATCACGTACTTTCACTCGACCGGCACCCATATTCTCCCTTCGACCGAGCTTACCGTCCCCCAATCTGCCTAAACCAGTCGTTTTCGGAACACTAAGTCAATATCGACTTTTGAATCGAAACCAAAAAACTCAAGTGATCCTATGTCGGCCTGCAAATGAGCCTGCAAGCTAACTCCTTTCCCCAGCTGACCGGCTCAATTGCATTCGGTTGGTAGGATTGAACTCACACCATCACAGTAAGGGCGAGACATTCCCCAGCTCTCGAGGCAAAGTAGGAATGTTGGCTGAACGTAGACTAGTCTGTTCAGGCACGCTTCATACAAAGCCAATCGGGAAATTCATTTCGTTACACGGAACAAAACATCAAACTCGGTTCAAGGAACAACACCCTTGCTACACCCGAGCAAACCACCCTTTGAAAGAACATCTAAGTTTGCACCCCCATCTCTTAACAAAAAACGGTCTCATAGGCTTTTGTCGCCCTTATTGAGTAAGTAGAATAACGTTCCTGGTCCCACGGACCCTTCTTTAGGGATCACTTTTTAGAGCATTTATTCCGCCAGACTCTTTCTAGTCAGCAAGTCAAGACTACCAGACTCTTTCAAGGGAGGAGTAGTGAATATTTACTCAAGTCAAGGCTAGAAGTGCTAATGTCGTCAGCTATATGAGAAACATCTTATCTCATATAGCTGGCATTTCTCATTTTCTTAATTTCCCTTGGCGCTACATGTCGATTTGCGGTTCCATCTTATCTCATATAGCTGTCATTTCTCATTTTCTCAATTTCCCTAGGTTAAGGAATGAGATTTTCAAGAAAGTGCATTCTCATATGGCTGGCATTTCTCATTTTCTCAATTGACTGTCTTATAAAAGAGATTGGAACTCCCAAAATCAAAAGAAACCAATAGGGCTGACAAAAGGCCTTACCTTAGACTGGGTTACAAAGGGGAAGACAGAAGGACTACCACTAGTAAAGACTCTTACACTTACACTGGGAATAAAGAAAGAAGAGCTACTATTGATACTGAGAATTCATAAACTTCTCCGATTGATACTCGAGAGAACTCAAACCTCAAGGCAGGCAAGGATAAAGATAAAGAGTAAAAGTAAAGGGCAGGACTTCAAGGATGTTCTAACTCGTACGAAAGGTTGAGGGAAACTATTAGGACTGTTCAAACTATATATCTGGCACTCCAACTCCATTAAGCTTTCTCCAACTGGCGCTAGGGAGATGTAATGGGCTATTGATTATTCTGCTTTCACATTCTCTCTACTGATCTAACTATCTTTCAAATCTCTAACTGGCTTTTTCACTTACAGCCAGAAGGAAAAAAAAGATATTAAGACTGGCCTTCCACTGGCACTAGACATCTTAACCACAGTTGGGCAGGATGTAACAGAACTTGCAAGGCTTAGCAAAAAAGAGGACAAAGCAACTCCCATAGGAACTGAAACTCAAACTAAAACCCCAAGGGTGGCAGGCAGATATTAGGCCCTCAACCCTTCCTTCCGACATCTCATTCGAGATGGGATGGCTTATCCGTGAATCTCTCAATCCCTCCCCTAACATGGTATTAGCCAATCAAGGAATGAAAGATGGAAGGAAAGGCCCGCATTATACCCCAGGGTCAGGGAGAAAGACTGGAAATGCATAGGGGGAGTAGAGTCTTTCAGTAGCCAGATAATAGTCTATTTACAGTGGAGCAGGCATTTCTCATTTTCTCAATTTCCTTAGGTTAAGGAATTAGATTTTCAAGGCTCACAATACATGTTCTTTGAGCGTTTTCTTGCTGCATCCGTTTTCTTACTGGCCCTCTGCTTGGTATTCCAAGAAAAGACTAGTGTTCTTTTCTTAGAATTACCCTATAGTGGGAGTCACATACTAGTGTTATTTTTCCCTTGTCCCGTAGGGGGTAGGGACGCCATCCGACTTATACCTGGTAATGACCGCCTTCTTGTCCCGCTGTCATCAAAGGTGCTCCTACTGTATTAGGTTCCCTAGGCGCGTACTCCCCCTCAGAATGGTTACTGGACAAGGATGGGGCTCTGGCTTGACCCCCATCAATTCCTTTGAGTTTCATTCTTGCGAGTTTTTCAGCTTGGTACTAGCTTTGGAATTGATCCCCCTTGCATTGGTCCCTCCACATGCATGAAAGGTCTTCTGATGGCCGTAGGTCGGGTCTGTAGTGGTTTGCAAGTGAAAGGTCTGATGTAGGTTCTCACTGGTCTGGCGAGTGAGATGGGCAGCCTAACAGCCAAACGAACTAGCCATTCGTTGTAGTACGCTACGAGCGGATCACCGATAGTTCTGCACTGGGTATAGATGAATCCGAAGGGATGTTACCCGCGGACTCAAGGCTGTTGTCGGCATTTCCGCTCTTTGCATGTTAGCACTTTTACCTAACCCTTCGTCACTGCTTTCTGATCATGTGGATGCTGCTCTTAGAGAATCCGCGAAAGGAAAGGACACTTTGAGGGAGAGGGATATGGAATCAGCTGCACATGAAGCTGTGGAATAGAATGCCCCGTTATTTCATCTCCTTGCCTTTCTTTTAGTCCAAACAGAACTGGAACCTGGAGAGCGCTAGCTTGAACTAGGAAGTCAGAGGCGCCGGAACTTGGCGAGAGGGATTTCTTGCCCAAGGTTTT
Organism: Agapanthus africanus; assembly: GCA_030015575.1. Taxonomy (NCBI): domain Eukaryota; kingdom Viridiplantae; phylum Streptophyta; class Magnoliopsida; order Asparagales; family Amaryllidaceae; genus Agapanthus; species Agapanthus africanus. The sequence goes on from CM057346.1 coordinate 532,970,514, forward strand.
CTCCCGAAATGCCCGGATTGCACTAGTCTCAGGGACATGCCCAGAAGAGGTTCGCACATTAATCTAGTAGAAGAGGATGGCATTGAATCTGCTGTTCTTGTTCGAGAATCCACAGCACATGAATATGAGTAAAAGGAACTGATTGACCAAGGTCTTACAGAAGGAGCTGCTAGAGGCAGTTATGCCAAAAAGACGGGCTTTCCTCAACAAAGCAAAGCAGGAAGGTCTTTTCTAATTGAATGCATGGGTTCTCCGGTAGTTCTCATTTTGGTGTTCAGTCTACCGGGTACAACATCGAAAAGAATGCTTCGTATTCCAAGTGAGTGCATAAGAACCTGAAAAAGATAGAGTGTTGGTCCTACAATAAAATAAAGTGAAATGAAAAAGCTTGATTCAAGCCGTTCACAACTATCCAATTCATCACCTACTTGTCAACAAAGTCCTCACCGCCAATCAATGGTATACCCAGCAGCAAACAATTGATCTATGGAATTAGAGTTAGAGAAAGCAAGATCTAGTGCCTGCCTCCGTTCGAGCAAGCGTTTTCACCACTCTTTCTAACGGTTGAGCCCATACTCCCTTTTGCTCTCTTTTTTAGAGTCTTCCTTTTGCGCTCAAAGTCCGCTTATCCCATCTCCTACGAATGACACGCAGGATAAAAAGGATGAAATTCGATGGTTGCTTGTCTTCGACCAATGCAAGTGACTCCCTTATCCGAATCTTCGCTGAACGGAACGACGACTGGTGGTATCGTATATAAGATTACGGCTGCATTTAGGTTCCTTCTAACTCAAAATTTCATAAGAGAAGAAAGAAAGTAGCGTAGAAAGTCTTGCTTACTATCTCCTCTTAAGAGGAGGTTAAAGGTTATACGTAGTGGCCTAAGCGCTAAGAAGCTCCAATCATGATACTTCACCTATATGCTTAACACATGCAAGTCGATCAGTTCACCCTTAAGAAATAGGCTTAAGTTTTCAGTTCGAATCCGAATAAGGGCTTTTTTCAGTATGCCGCTCTGTGAATAGAGCGAATGAACAGAATGTACAATCGAACATGAATCTCCTTCGCCCGGAATCTCCAAGAAAATGGTTTCAATTGTCCATTCCTATCTTATTCTGTTTCACTATACTTTTGGTTGTCTCTCTTCTTTGTCTGAAACTTGGAAAAATGTCTTTTTTCCAGGCCTGACTTTCAAAGGTAGGGT